>CATIWR010352669.1:0-11902 GCA_949677035.1 Omphalea diandra
ATGACTTGAATGCAAGAGGATAACCATTTGATATGTGCTAAAACTCTTGCTAAGTTAATTCTCATCTTTAGTTCTTTGTTTCTTTGTATATAGTTTGGTGTGAGCTTTAAACACCTTTTGGGTTGGGTTTGAGAGTTAGCCTTGTATATAAAACTCTTGTAAAGGTTTTAGTATGAGCCTTGAAAATACTTGTAAAAGGTTTTTGTGTGAGCCTAGAAAACACAAGTTGTAAGGTTTGGTGTGAGCCTAAACACTAAGTTGAGTGTGAGCTTGTAAAACACTAGTGATTGAGTGAAATACCCAATTGGTCAATTGGGGAGTAGATGTAGGGTTGGTTAATACCCGAACCACTATAAAATCATTGTATCTTCATTATTCTATCTTCTTCTCTTTATCTCTGTTTTAAAATTTTTATCCACCAATTCAACCCCCCTTCTTGGTGCCTAGGGCCAACAGTTCTTATGGTTGAATTATGCGCTTTATGGAAAGGATTGACTTTTGCATTAGAGTGCGATTTTCAAAATTTCAATGTTGAGTTGGATGCTTGTGATGCAGTTGCTCTTATTTTCAAAGTAGAGGTTCTTTTGGATCTTAGTCTTATAGTAAAGAATGTTTTAGTTTTATTTTCTACATGTAGAGTGGATGGTGCTCAACTTATATCTAGGACTGCTAACTGTGTAGCAAATAGGTTTGTCAAGTTTGGTCGTAAAAACTTAACAGAGTCCGTTTGGTTGGAGGATGAGAGTCTTGCATGGCTCCATAATCTTTTTTTTGTCAGATCTTACTTGAATCTGTGCTAGGTTGTTCTTGTATTGCATAGGTGTACTCTTTTTCCTTAAGAAAGTCTTTCCATTTGAGTTTTATTCCTTAAGTTTTTTTAACGACACACCTGCCTTTGTTGGCCTAAGAAATAATATATTCTTTTTTTTTTCTAAAAAAAACTCAGTTAAACTATGTAACTAAAATTTATTTCGATTACATCACATTACATTTGATTATATCATATCAGACATTGCCTAAATATATCATTGATTGAATTAGTTAGATTAACTGATTTTTAGCTTAGTTAATTTGAGCGATTTAATAGGATGTATTTTTTCAAAAAATAATATTTAAAATTTTAAAGAATAACAAAATTAGTATAATTTATCGTAAAAAAAATATTGTTAACAATTAAATTTTAAGTAAAATAATATAATTTTTAAATTTTTTAGAAATTGATATAAGTTTAGATTAAATTGATTTTATTAATTTTTATTAATTTTTCAATTATGATAAATTTTTTAATGAGTCAATTTTGATCTTTAACTGAATCCAATCACCAATCAATTTTTGTATCTATCAATCTATTTGACTAGCATATACTGATTCTAAAGAAAAGGATCGAGCAAATGTAAGTGTTTCACTTGTTAGCTTAAAATTATCAATTTGAATCGAGTAATTAGAATTTATTTACAGCTAAATTAAAATTAAAATATTTTAAAAATAATTAAATCAAATTATAATTATAATTTTTTTATTTTAATTCTTAGCTAATATCAAAATGTATCAAATCAAATTGAACTGAAATATTGAAACCAACTTTTTTATATGTTTCTGTGCATGTATATGTAGTAACTCAAATATAAAAATCTTTATGTATTTTTTATATGTTATTTTATAAATACCTATATTTTTAATTAAAATACAAAAAACAACGGAATGGTGCAATTCGGATACTTTTGTAGTAACTATTTTAATCTAGATATTGTCCTCAAAATTTTCAAATAATCAAAAGTTCAATTATAGAAATTTTTTTCGCGGAACAAAAGGTTAGGAGCTTCTGAAGCCGAAGCCTGTCGGAAAACCCAGGAAGTTGCTAAACCCACGCAGCCTGCAATATATATCCTGAGCCCGTGTCCAGTATAGCTTGTGATCCTTTCGTCAATGCACCATTTTATTTTGCATTTCTGGTTTAGTTTTTGTTTAGTCACGTGTGACTAATTTATTCCCTTTTCTTTGCAATATATTTTTCACTTGATTTTTTTTTATTTGTTTCTTTTGCAACAAATTTTCTTGTCTGATTTTTTACTATAAAAGCTTCTTTTCTTATTCAAATCATATAAATATTTTCATCATAAATATTTTTAAAAATAAATATTTCTATCTTAAATATTTTTATTATAAATACGTAAATTTTTTTATAAATATTTTTAATAATAAATATTTTTATTATAATTTTTTATCATAAATATTGTTATTATTCTAGGTATATTATTTTTTGATTGACATATATTGTTTTAAATATCTAGGTATATTTGTGTTGTGTTATAAATACATTAATTAGGTATATTTGTATTGTGCAATAGGTACATTAATTTGAAAATATAAGTGCATTAATTTAGAATTACAACACATAGAATTTGATATGAATGTACATTAATATTATATAAGAGATATGTTGACTTTGTACTGTAAGTACATTGATATTGTACTATAGGTGTATTATTTTTTATTTTCAAGTATATTGTTATTATTCTAGATATATTGTTTTTTTTTAAAGTACATTATTGTTGATTTATAAGTATATTAGTATTATACTGTAGATATATTATTTTTTTATTTCAGGTATATTATTATTACTCTAAATACAAAATTTTTAATTAAATATGCATTGTTGTTAATTTATAAATATATTTATTTTGATGTTATTATTTATCTCAAGTTTTTAAACTATTAGGTTCAGTTATTTTAAAATTTTAACTTATTAAAGATTTATTTATAAAAATAAAATTTTTAAAATTAAAATTAAATCAAATTAAATAATAATAATAAATCTGAATTGAATTAGCTGAATATTACATTAATTTAATTTCAATAATAAAGACAAGATCAATAATAAGAAAAAAAAAAGAAATTTAAATTATGAAAATTTTGTTTTAGAGTTTCAAACAATATAAAATTGTCAAATGAAATAGTGAATTTTGTCATAAAGTGCCGGTGGTCCAAGATATACGTATCCCACCTAGCCGAAGATCAAGTGAAAGAAACCAAATTGATGGCCTTATAACTTTATGGGTTTGATAATACTCGGCCTTCAAAAAGTATCAATCCATACTTTCATATCTGGATTGGCTATTACTCGGCTAAAAAATCGAGGATTGAAATAAACTTTTATGCTTTTTTATTGGGTAAATTACAAATTTAATATTTAAACTTTTTAATTTTTTCTATTTTAGTATTTAAATATTTTTTATTCAATTAAGTGTCTAAATTGATAAAATCATTTTTAATGTAGTGCTTTGTTTAATTTGAATAGTAAAAATTTGTAATTTTATTACATTCATCTGACTTGACGTCAGATTCTATATATTATTTTAATTGATTTTGTATCTAAAATTTGGATATATAATTTTTTCACTTTAAATACAAAATTTGCTCATTTTTTATTTACTTTTTATATATATTTTGAACAAATTCTACAATAATAGAAATAAAATTTAAATTTGAAATGAATAAATTCTATATTTAGAGTAAATGAATTATGTATCCATAAATAATTAGTTAAAATAATATACAAAATCTAGAATCAAGTTAAATGAATTTTCACGTGGCAGTCATTGATCATTTAGATTGAAGAAAAATACCACATTGATTTTACTAGTTCAATTATTTGATTGAATAAAAAAAATATCTAATCACCAAAATAGAAAAATTAAAAAATTTAGACACTAAATTTATAATTTACCATTTTTTATACGAAAATAGACATCTCATCTTCTTAAGTAGAGGTGAGCAAATACTAGGCTGAATCAACAAAACTGATTGAATTGATTTAATTTAATTTGGTTTTTTAATAAAAATCAGTTTTCAATTTTTGATTCAGTTTTTTATATAAAAATCAAATTAATTAAAATTATTAATAAATCAAATCAATTTAAATCGATTTATATTTAAAATAAATGTAATTTAATTAAATTGAATTAAACTGAAATTTTATAGGTTTCGTTTAGTTCAATTTATATATATATGTAAAATTTGGTTTAATCAGTTCAATTTATTCAGTTTTTTCAAAAATTTTGATTTAATTTGATTTGAGAAATAAAAATTTAGTTTATTTGATTTTGATAAAAAAAAATCAAATCAATAGTTTACGCACCCCTATTCTCAAGAAAATAAATTGTGCATATGGTTTATGTGAAAAATATAAAAGAAAACTTATTGGGTCAATTACTTTAAGATCCAAAGGTGAGCACAGATTCAAAAAATTTTGAATTTAATCGAATTAATTCGAATCATAAAAAAAAAATCTCCAATTTGAATAGTAAAATATTTGAAACAAACTGTATCAAATTGTATAATTAAAATGGTATCAACAATTTTATATTATCTAAACGAAATATCAAACTAAATTGCACTATAATTTTCTAGAATTGAAAATATCGATATATATATTAATTATTATTTTTTACTAATTAACATGTTTAATTAGTATATACTATTAATAATTACTACTCATAATAACTAATAATTAGACTACTTATTAGTCATTATGAGTAAATTAACAATAAACATTACCAATATTTTTCAATTTAATAACTAATATATAAATTATTAATTAATTTTTTTATGAAAGTACTTCAAATGATTAGAAATGAGAATTTTAAAAATAAAATTATGTATTGCTAATAATGATTCTTCACAATAATTAATAATTAGACTATTTAGTTATTATTATTATTCGTAAATTAGTAGTAATAAATATTAACAATACTTTTTAGTTTAACATTGATAAAGTGGTCTATTAACGATTTTAAGAAAAGAAGGATGACTTAATTATTATATAAAAAAAATACAGGGAGCTAATAGTAATGATGCCAAAATTATTAGGTAGCATTTAGGTAGTTTGAAAATGTAAGACGTAGAAATGGTATTTTTTAAAAATATAGAAAATAAAACATGAGAAAAACATATAAATAAAAAAATTATATAAGTATATATATATATATATATATATATATATATATATATATATATTGAAATAAAGAATTATTAAATCATATCAAATTTATTTCTTTTTCTACAATGCATCACCAAATTTTATCAAACATGGACTTCAAACCCATGTTAGACGATCTCTCATCCGCGAGAGTTAAAAGTTAAAAGAAACATATTTTCAAAGTGAAAACATATTTTTTAATTTTTTAAAATTACATAAATCGGAATTTTTTTGAAAAAATTTTAATGAATTTTTTAGATAAAAATGTTTTCAAAATGTAAAAATATCTCCTTCAGAAATTTTCATGCATAAGAGGATAGAGTAAAAGGATGCTTCCTCATCAGGCAGATTACAAAGTGTCATTAAGAAAAAATAATTTCATTTTACCAAAAATAGTGGAAGAATATGCCATAATCATTAAAAGAAAATTTACAAAGACAGTAACTTTGCCTAAAGGTAAAGCATTGTAAAACAGCAGAGTAGGGTTACTATTGCTAGTTGTATGTAGTCAATTACCAAAATAAAAAAGCCAAAATGCAAGAGGATTAAGATGTTCTATCTAACCATTCATTCTTTTTTTTTTTTTTATGATTCTCTTAAAGGTAAAAAGTTTATGGTGGTGCCTTGTCCATAATGCAACACTCTTTTCTATTAATTTTACAAACTTCATATTCTTTAGTTCTCTTTAATACAACATCATGCTTTATCCAAAGTTTATTATTCTTTCTCTTTCTCTCTCTCTTTTTGCCTTAAGTTATCGCCTACTAGGATCATGAATCGATTATTTAAAGCATAATATTTGTTGAATTAATAACATTAAAAACCAATCATTTAATTCTTTCATAAAAATTTGTAAATGATTAAATTATAACCTTATGTGATAAATTGAGACCATATAAAAATTTCTCATTAATCCTCTCCTTTTTTTTCACAATATATTTTTTAATAAAAAGAACTATTTTTTCATGATAAAAAATTACTTATATTGGGCATATATTAATCTCACTTTAAAAAATTCACAATTTACTCAAAAAAATTTTCGACAGATGTATACTAATGCCTTTTAACACCTCATTTATTTTTTATTTTATTTTTGAAATGAACAAATGTGGTTCAGAGACTATAGCAAATTTTTTTTTAAGAACTCTTATAATCATTTCAATCTATGCTGCTAATTTATATATCCTTTTGCCAGTATATAAATATAAGAAAATAAAATTTTTATTAGTTTGACTTAATTGAAATTTGAATTTGCAATTTCACAGATTTAGATACGGCTCTAGTATTATTAAATCTCAATTCTCAATGGTATGTAGAGGTAGTAATTTTTGGAAAAGAAAAATTAAGTGAATCAATTTAAGGTCGAAGAAAACCCTAATTGATCTTAATTTGAAATGACTCAAATTCTAAAGTTACAGTCGACTTCTTACGTTGTCCAAGTATAATATGTCACTGTTTTTTCCCGAAATGATCTAAATTTAACACCACTGAAATTGTTGAAAAATATTTTAAAATTTCAAGAAGTCATGTATTCTTTAGTAATGGAATTTAGTAACAAAATTTAGCAATGACCTTTTTCTGTATCTTGCTTCAATTAATAACTTAAATCAGTCTGTTGCTCAAATTAAAAAAAATTAAAGAAAAATAAATTCAATCCGTCTGCCACACTCTAATGGTATGAAATAATTTAAATGCATCAAAGTATTTGTCATGCATGTGCTCTGTGTTGCGTACAATATATGATCCTTCCTTTGATTAAAGAATAAAGGCTTGCGTAACCGAGAAAGATAATTTTGGACGTTACGAAATTGGCAGCAGTGAGCATTTGTTCCGTTGGTTTTATTCGGTTTGATTTTTTATTAAAATTAAATTTTATATTTTAAAATTGAACCAATTTAAAATTTTTAAAAAATCGAATAAAACATAATGAATAAACTAAATTTTATATTTCTAAAAAATCAAACTTTTAAAGTTTTGATTCGATTTGATTGAATTAAAATTACACATATTTTAAAATGGTTAGAATTAAATTGATTAGTTTATTAATAATTTGAGTTTTTTAATTTTTTATATAAAAAACTGAATTAAAATCAAAAGCTAAATTTTTTAAAACTAAAATCAAATTGAATTAATTTTCATTGAAAAATTGAACCAATTGAAAGATGTCGATTTGGTAAATTTTTTCGATTTGGTATGATTTTCTCTCGTCCTAAAGAATTATTGAGTGTTAAAGTGTGATGTACAAGTTATTATATTATAATATTATAATTAATATAATTTTATAATATTTAAATAATAATTTTATTGATATATGTAACTATTTATTATTTTAAAATTTTTTATTTTGATAAAATATTCAAGGTAATAACAAAAATTATAAATATTTAATAAATTATATATAATTTAAAATTTTATATAACAAGACATTAAAGTATTTGTTCACTATAACATTCACTTAAAATTTTACAAATTTTTTAAGAAATACATTTTCAATTTTTTTCTCCAAAACCGTAGATTATTGATGGACATGGCCCATGGGCCTTTCAATTGAGTAAATGGAAAACCAAGATGGAAGAGGCTTGAATTATCCAATAGAATAGATAATTTTAAAGTATTAAAGTAAAAAATAATATAAATTAATTAAATAATAAATTTGACATGAAAGTATTGATAAATGATTATTATTAATTTTTTGAAAATTAATAATATTATATTTTTCAAATTAATTTAAGTATTAATCAAGATTAAATTTTTATTAGCTATTTTATTTCAAGGATTGGACAATTAAAAGAGATTATTTTATATCAATTATATAATATTCTTTAATTTCTAATTAAAATTATTATATTTAAAAAAAGTATCAGAAATAAGCAACAACTTTTTATAGTTAAAAGTTTTGACAATCTATTTTCATCTTTAAATAAATAAATTTCAAAAATTATATATTTAATAATAATTTTAATTTTTAATGTTTAATAAAAATATGAAACTAAAATAAAAACTAATTTAGCCGCCATATTGGATCCATTGATTAATAAAGGTTTTTAAAATCAGATCAATGATTAAATTAGTTGATTGATCAATTTTTTAGTTAATTAATTTTATTTAATATATTATACTATTTCTAAAATATGTATATAATATTTGAAAATTTTAAAAATATATGATATGATAAAGCAATAGTATAAATTTTAAACTATTTTAATATTTAACCTTTGAATAAAATAGTGCAAGTTTTAAATATATTTAAAACTTTCACAAAATAAAGCAATTTTAAATTCAACCAGGTGATTTGATTTTTCATTTTGATTCCAAAGAGAATTATTAATTGATTTTCCATTTTATCAATCTGATTCAATTCTAAAAACATTAGATTTAATGGTATTATTATTAGAGCGAGCACTATAATTTTTTATGCGGTATTATATTATGATTTAAATAGTAATTTCATTAATATAAGTAATTATTATTACTTGGAAAAAAATTTATTTTAACAAATTACTATAAATAGTTAATAACTTATATACATAATTTAAAATTTTATATGATAACATCATATTCTTTCAAAAAAATATAACGATGCATATATATATATATATATATATATGCTGACAATTTTTGACATAACTTGATTAAATGACACAATATATAGTTAAACAGGTTTGGATTTAATGTAAATAAGTTCGGGTTATAAACGGATCAACTCATTTATGACAAAACAAAAAAATAAGTTTAAATTGATTGACTCGCTTAATCTACAATGGACACAATTAATCATGATTATATAATTGGATTAATGAGTTAATATATAATATACAACACAAACATATACGTTTAAACACGATTTAAATAAATATATTTATATATAAAAATATCTTTAAATTAAGTATTATATTTACTTAGATTTTTAATATGTACTCTATATTTTCTCAATATATAAATATTTTTTATTAAAAATTTTGAATTTTAAATTTTTTATATGTTTTTAGGTTAGACGTGTTTTTTTGTGTCATGAGATGTTATGAACATGATTAATTACATAAGTTATAAGGGTTATGTTATATAACTTGTTTCTTAAAAATGTTCATGTTAGGGTTAAAATTTTTGACATAATTAATTAAATGGTTCGTATTTGGACTAAAAATTTTTGTGTTATATATATGTCTCAACACGACACAAATTGTTACCCCTCATATATATATATATATATATATATATATATATATGCGCGCCCGCACACACACACTAGTTTTTCTTTTTCGTGCATTGGACGCGATTAAAAAAATTATTAAACTCATAAATTAATTAATCTTTTAAATTCGTATAGATAAAGAAAATAATTGTATAAAGTTATAAATACATAAAAATTTTAAAATACATATAAAATAAAATCTTTTAATAAATAAAAAATTCTTATTTATTAATAAAATGAATTGAAATAATTAAGACAAAATAATGAACAAAACCAAACTTAAAAACAAAATTCAATATCAATCTCATTGCAATTGTAGAATGTTGCTTTGTCATTGACACAAACAATTTTTTGTTGCAATTATTACTTGAGTTGTACCATGGCTATTATTTATTTTTCAATTGTTATTATAGTAGGCTTAAGACAATATTTCATCTCCTTTTTATCAAATATGAAAAAAGTATTAACAATCTTAAAAAGAGATAGTATGCAGATAAAAAAATTGCATTGACTCTTTAAATAAATCTAAATGTTACTTGATAAATATTCTTTAGACAAATCTAAGTATTCTTTAGACAAATCTAAGTATTACTAGATAAATATTCTCTATAATCTGTTTTAATCCCATTTATTTTTCTCTACTAATTCTTTTTTTATTTGCAAGAAAACTTACTAGTTCTTTTTCCAATATAAAATCATCAAAATTGAAAGTAATACACTAATTGAAATATAAATAAAAAATAAATCACCAAAGACTTCACTTATTAATTTTTTTATTCCATCCATTTCTCCGACGATTGGATTGATTTCAATTATATTAATAATATTTGTGGCCACCTGAGATTATCTTATTTAGTTAAAACAAATTCTAGCATTATAGTAAGTAAACTAGTACTACGGTTTATTATAGTAAGTAAACTAGTAAAATGGTTTTATGAAGTTTAAACTTATAATTCTTCTGTTTCTCTCTCTCTCTCTCTATATATATATATATATTGCAAAACCTATGCAATAAAGACTTCCACCAATAAACATAAAAGCTCCTTCACCTTCACCTACTGCAACTTCATCAGAAATTATCTATAATTAAAAAGAAATCACCATCATAGAATGATGCTTTATAATTTGACAAAACTATAATTGGATTAGTTCTCAATTTCATCTTCAATTAGTGTTCTTTCATTTTTTGCTAAATTTTTTCATAAAATTACTTCCATTATCTGAAATATATATATATATATATATATATATGTTATTCTTATTTGAAATTAACTATTATAATTTCTCTTCTTTTCAGTGCTCTCTTTTCTCTGAAAATATTAATTAAAATTTTGAGATGAAGAACTATATCAAAGAAATCTAACAAAATATAATAATTTATTTTATGTAAGATACAATATAAAATAAAAAATATATATAAAAATTTAATATCTAAAAATTGTGAACTTTATATTTTATTCTCAACTTTATTAAAAATAAAATTATAAGAAACGGACTCTTTTGAAAATTGACACCATATTTTCTTTAACAACTGTGAAAAGAGTAAAAAAGAACTCTTTTTTTTATCCACATTAATAAATATTAATAAATATTATATTAACTCTTTTTATCAGGCTATTAGAAATTGTATAAGTTTTTTTCTCTTCTCAAAAAAATTCTTGAATTTTTGAACTAAATGATTGAACAATGCTATCTGTATTTTTATCCACTATAAAATAATGAAATATTTTAATATAATAAAATCAATGAATAAAATATATAAAAAATAATAACATAAAAAAATCTAAACCTCTTTATCTACTAATATAATTTTTCACAGTTGTGCTTCCTATATTGCCAAAATAACTTTTTGTTAATCCTTTTTCTAAGTACCAAAATTTTGATGCTCCATTCTTATTGATCTCAATAAATTGAGGTGATTTTTCATAGTTTAACATGATATCAATGTTCTTTTTGGTAAACATAACACTAAAAATAGGAGATAATTTTATTTAGCAATTAGAAATTTTATACAGACACACATATAGAAAGAGAGATAAGAATACTATATATAAAAGATTACAAATGAATATAATTAATATTTAAATTTAGATAATAAGGATTATAGTAATTAATTAACCAATTAAGTTTTTCTTTAATTTATAAAATTATGAATTTAGATTATATTTATTTTAATTTTTAAATGTTTGACAAACAAAATGATAATTGAATCAAAATTTTTAGTGCACGTTTATGATAAAATGTAATTAAAAATAATATAATATAATCAAATAAGGATTCAATGCCATATTATTCGTGCATGTTCTATATTATGCTTAAAGTTATTAATACCGTTAATGGGTAAAAGTAAAATCATCATACTTCACCTCTATGTTAATAATTTTTCTTTCTTTCTTTCTTCTTCTTCTTTTTTTTTTTTTTGTTTGTGGTGGGTTGGAATATCTGAATTCCCCTTTAATCGATGTGAGATGATGCCGCAGCTTTGATCCCATGTGGGATTATATTATAGCCTTCGTCAGATTAAAGTTCTTCAATTTATTGTTGGGTAATTTGAAAACAAAATACTATAAACATTAGTTGAAGCCATTTTTAAAAATTAAAAATATTATCTATTTAATTAAAATTTATTAATAATTTAAAGTTGTTGTTGTCAATTTAAAATTTTTATATATTTTTATATTCATAAAAGTTTCTCTAATTAATATATATATATATATATATATATATATATA
>CATIWR010352716.1:0-14734 GCA_949677035.1 Omphalea diandra
TGGTTGTGGACTTACCTCCCTCTAATCATCTACAAAAGTCGTGGTCACGACTGCTAACACGATTGTCATCATGAATTAGACTGTTTGAATTTCATGTCTTTCTGGGCAAGGTTGTGACTATAATTTGCTCTCGAATTTGTCTAGTTCAAGTTCATCCATTTATTTTACAATTTAGTGATTGCGAATTAGAGGTTCTTAATCGCGAATTAGAATGCCTTTCACAATGCTTGAGATTTAATCTCCCATCAATTTGCAATGCAAACCTATCTTAAAATTTGCAAAATCAACACTTAAAAATGATGTTAGAACTTATTAATTTACATTGCCAAGATCAAAAGAAAGCTTTGACCTAGGCTTGACCTACCTAGTCCTACAATCTCCCCCTTTCTGATTTTGACAACTTATATTGATTTTGCAAAGGGTAATGAATTGCATAGGTGTAAAGTTGAGATGGCTAACATTTGTAAACAAATTAAGCTTGTTGAGATGCTAATAAAACCAAAAAGAAATGACTAAGTTTAACAAATTAGTTTGCATTTAAATATGCAATGTTTCTAACTAAATAACTAAATTTAGATTGCTCCCCCTCAACATATGCTCCCCTTTGATTATGTCATGCAATTTTCTTCACTATCCCCCTTTATCAAAAAGGTAAACATATGTGACATGATCTAAATAGGGATTTGTATAAAGTGATTAAATTAAAGAGTAATCAAACTTCATGAACAAACATATGAATCATAAATTTTAAATTAATTTATTGATATAGATAAATAGAAACATAAAGATATGAGATCACAAACTTAGGCCATAAGACAAACAAAATAAAAGCATAAAAAGATTATAACCCTAAGAAAGAAAACTAAAAGTTTAGATAGTCATCATCATCTCTAGAATCTTCAACTTCCTTATCTCCTCCTCCACCCTGTGCATCATCTCCTTCTTTTACCTTTTGATCTTCTTCCTCTTCTATAGTATCCTCTCAATCCTCAAAATCATGGAGATGGCAAGGTGCAGCACCCACCTTCTCATGAAGATCCTCTAAGTCACTATGGAGGTAGGAAATTAGAAGAAATCTCCTTTTGATCATCTTTATTACTTTGTCCAATTTCTTATTGATTGAGGAGAGAGAGATGGTAGAGGACTTAGTCTTTGGTTTAGGTATGGGAGATGGGATTAATTGAGCACCCTTCTCTATCACAAGCCTTTTTCCTCTTTGAAGCTTGAGTACTCTCATGCTTTTTAGCTCCAATGGATCCCAATGTATAAATATAAGTTTTTGGATGTATAGCCTAGGCATTGGTGTGGTAGGTAAAATTAAGGAAATTGTGGGATCCTAAATATTTCTTAGTGAGCAATTTCTCATTTTCCTCATTAAGAGCTCTCACATAATGATAAATGGTTGTGACATGAAAGGGTAGGAGGAATTGGGTCTTTTATTTTGTACTCATATGAATCAATTAATCCACAAGGCATCAATCGGTTTTGGATGAGTTTGTTTTGGGTTAAGCAAAACAAAAAATGCTAGGTCTTTTTAGGAGTCTTTTTCGTTCCCATCACCTCTAGCATTAACCAAAAAAGTAATAATACGTGAAAAAGCCAATTTAAAAGGGTGTAAATATATTTGGGCAGAGATGTTTTGGGGTCACGATTTGTTTCGATGGATATCTCGGACCAAAATTTGAAATAGATAATATCAGGTGCAAAGATTATGAAAGAAATCATCTCCCATTTGAAGGTTGAAAAGGTTAGAGATTTGTTCAAAGGTGATAAAATAAGGGTCCCAAAAGCTCGAAAAACTAATCCGTACTGACCTGCCTTTGATTTAGCTCTTTCGCTCAAGGTGACCATGCACATAAACTCCTTGACAATGTCTTTCCATCCTAGTTCATCTCGAAAGATAAACTCATTCCATCCTAAGTTTGACAAGAGGGTATTACTTTCATCCTTGATTCCAAAAGGCTCAAGGAGAAAAGTAGAGGGAATTTTGTGAGGTTGGATTATTTTGTTGGAGTTAACTTTGTATCGATCTTTCTCCTCTTTTGTTATTCCTTTCATTAAGTGAAAGGTAAAAGGGCTGGAAGGTTGGGTATGCCTTTTCCTTTTTTTTTGCTCTAGAAAGCTTTTTAGGTGCCATTAAGAGAAGTTTGGAGAAATTAGTAGATTTAAGACAAAAAATTTGAGATAGATGGAGAGAATAGGCAAAAATGAAATAAAGGGGTGTTGGAATGGTTTAAATAGGCAAAAATCTGATGAAAAACGGTAATAAACGGTAAATTTTGCATAAATGAGGGGGTGGCATCAGTTGACAGTCAAATCAATCATTATTTTATAGTTACTCTAATTCGTGGTCGCAAACCTTAGGTCGTGACTATTAATTACAAAAACTGTAACAGTTAAGAATTCCTTGGAAACTGAAAGAATCAACCATCAAAACCTTTGAATTTTGAAAAAAATTTATAGTGGCAATCTAAAATCGCGACAACAAATTAGAAGTGTTACAAAAAGTTGGTGAGTGTCAGTAAATTACAATCGTGACTTTATCATAACAACCATGAATAACAAAGCAAAAGAAAGAAAGAAAAATGACCTTTCTAGATGTGATCCACTTAATGTAATGATGATTAATTCATGCAAATTGGCATAAAGAAGCACATTTGCATAAAGAATTAAAACATCCAAAGTAATTAAATACACATTTTTCAAACACATAACTCAATCATTCAAAACAACAAACTCAATAAAGAATATTCTATTAGATCTAATTTTCACCTTAGGGAGCTTCCATTAAGCGTTCGTAACTCCCTCTTAATGAAGTTCATCTTTTCTTCATTACAGGGTTTAGTGAAAATATTCGCAAGTTGATGATTGGTGTCAATAAACTCTAACACCACCTCATAATTTTGGATATGATCTCTAGGAAAATGATGTTTAATGTCAATGTGTTTGCTCTTAGAGTGTTGGTTGGGATTCTTTGAAAGATTTATTGCACTTGTGTTGTCACATTAGATGGGAATGTGATCAATAACTTTGTTATAATCCTTGAACTGTTGTTTCATCCAAAGAACTTGGGTGTAACAACAACTCACTGCCACATATTCTACTTTTATAGCGGATAAGGCAACTAAAACTTTTTCTTACTAACCAAGAAATTAAGCATTCTCCTATAAATTGGTAAGTTCCAAAAGTGCTCTTTCTATTTAACAAACTACTAGCGTAATCTGCATCTGAATCCCCTAAAAGACTAAAAGATGAATTCCTAGGATACCATAAACCGAAGTATAATGTGCCATGTAAATATTTAAGAATCCTTTTTATAACATTTAAATGAGATTCTTTAGGGCATGATTGAAACCTAGAGCACATGCATACACTAAATACAATGTCAGGTTTAGAGGCAGTGAGATACATAAGAGAACTAATCATACCTCTATACCTTTTTTCATCAACTGACTTACCCAATTCATTTTTGTCTAGCTTGATGGTAGCACTCATTTGTGTCTTTGCTACTTTGCATCCATCCACTCTAAATTTCTTGAGTATATCCTTTGGGTACTTAGCCTCATTGATAAAAATGCCCTCTTTGGTTTGCTTCATTTGCATATTAAAAAAGAACTTGATCTCTCTCATCATGCTCATCTCAAATTTTCTAGTCTTACACTTGGCAAAATCCTCACAAAGAGATTTATTAGTAGCACCAAATATAATATCATCAACATGTATTTGTACAATGAGTATATCTTGATTGTACTTTTTGACAAATAAAGTAGTATCAACCTTCCCTTTTTCAAAATCATTTTTAGAAGAAATGAGCTACGCCTTTCATACCAAGCTCTTGGAGCTTGTTTCAAACCATATAAGGTTTTAGTTAATTTACAAACATGATTTGAAAAAATGTGAGATTCAAAACCAGAAGGTTGTTCAATATAAACATCCTCTTTAATGAGACCATTTAAAAATGCACTTTTGACTTCAATTTGAAAAAGTTTAAAGTTCATATGACATGCATAAGCTAAGAAAATCCTTATGGCCTCTAATCTTGCTATAGGGATATAGGTTTCATCATAATCAATGCCTTCCTCTTAGTTATACACCTTTACAACCAATCTAGCTTTGTTCCTAGCAATGAAACCTTGTTCATCTAACTTATACTTAAACACCCACTTGCATCCTGCAATAAGGTGTTCCTTAGGCTTAAGAACAAGTTCTCATACTTTGTTTCTCTCAAATTGATTGAGTTCCTCCGACATGGCAATCACTTAACTTTCATCATCAAGAGCCTCATCAATTGATTTTGGCTCAAATTGAGAAACAAATGTAAGATTATTGTCTAATGCATGAAGTTGAGATCTAGTGCTTACTCCCTTAGATGTATCATTAATAATTAGAGCCTTTGGGTGATGTTTAGAGAATCTTCAATCTTTGAAAAGATCTTGAGCTGGAATTTTTGGTTGTTGTGGTTGGGATTCCTTTTCTTCTTTTGATGACTTCTCTTCATCAAGGTTTGTTAGACTAGGTTGGTCAAACCTAAGTCAAAGGCCTCTTATGATCTTGACAATAAAGATTGATAGGTACTAACATCTTGTTTGAGAATTGCCTTGTTTAAGTGTTATTTTTGTAGTTTTCAAGTTAGGTTTACATTCGAAGTTGGATGGAAGTTTAAATGTCTAGCATTGAGTAAGGCATCCAAATTCGCGGTCAGGATCCTCTAAATCACGACGCGACCTTGGAACAAAGATGGATGAACTTGAGCTAGATGAATTCGCGGAGGAAATCGTAGCCACGATCCAGCCGAGGAAGACTTGAATAACACACAGAGAGATTCGTGATGGTGTTTGCATCCAAAGTCACAATCGCAAATTTTATTGCTAAAAGGAGGAAACCGAGTCAGTAACCATAACATGTTAAGTGTCCAAGATGACCATTGGGATATCAAAATTCACGAGGGTGAAACACCTATCATGACTGTGACCCAAGAAAGTGATTTCTCCTCACCAAATAGTAGAATTCATAGTCCATGTCACGCCCAAAAAGAATCTCAATTGCAACTACAACTTTTGGTTAGTTAGCCAAATATAACGACTATATTTCTTAGAGCACCAATGATAGTAGGACACGTGGACTAGCTATTAGACACAAAACGGTCTTTATCTCAATTTCAGTCTTCCCAATATAAATTGGAAATTTACGACAACAAAATGCAAATACGACTGTGAAACTAGTTTGACAAACATTTAATGCAAAATCTGCCTAGCTTACATTAGAGATTTGGGCATAGTTTGTTAGTAACGTCTCTTTAGTGAATGTTGTCTATAAATACTCCACCAAACAAACATGAATGTAAGAGAATTTCATTAATTACAGACAAACTCTTGCAAATTTACTTGACAACTTCTTATTCTTTGATTGTGAGTTATTGTTGTTAGGTGTAAGCAATAAACACCATTGTATTTAGGTTGAGAGTTAGCCTAGCTATCAAAACTCCTGTAAAAGGTTAAAGTGAGGTTTTGTGTGAGCCTTGAAACACAAATTATAGGGTTATGTGTGAGCCATCAAAACACATTGTACAAGTTTAGTGTGAGGTTGGAAACACCATTTTAAGTTGAGTGAAACACCTAATTGTGAAGAATTGGGGAGTGGATGTAGGGTTTGTTAACACTTAAACCACTATAAACATTGTGTGTTCTTTCTTTCTACTTTTTTCCAATCTCTAAAAACCTCACCTTGCCTCCAAATTTTTAATTTCCTACCAATTCAACCTCCCTTCTTGGTGCTAAAGGGCTAATAAATGGTATCAGAGCCTAAGTCTTATTTTAAACCTTAATTGTGTGAGAAAAGGTCAATGGGATAAGAGGAATCCACACCCATCTCAAGCCATATTTTGATGGATTCGACTACACTCATTTGAAATATATGACGAAAATATACTTAGATTGTGATAGGGTAGATCTTCGGGACATCATAGCAAAAGAGTGGAAGCCACCCACTAAGGTGGTTAATGGAAGTGAAGAATTGATCCCAAGAGAAGAGTGGGTTTAAGCTCACAAAAGCTCTAATGGCAGAAACAAGAGAGTTATGACAATTCTTCTTAGTTCTATATTAAGAGAAGAAATAAAAAGAGTCCAACATTGCCTCACACCTTATGGGATATTGAAGGCCTTGGAAAACTACCATGAAGGCACTACATTGGTGAAGTTTAGTAGATTAGAGATGTATGTGACTGAATGGGAGTTGTTTATGATGAAAGAGAATGTAAGCATCATGGATATGATGAATGGACTCCTTTCAATTATCACTAAAATTAGAAATTTGGAAGAATTCTCACCAATCATGAGGTAAACTCAAAAATTCTTAAATCTTTATCTCTTGAAAATTTAGTGCTAGATTTTGCAGCATCTAAGAGTCAAATCCTGAGATTAGGAAGCTACAAACAAATGTTCTCATAGGCATGCTTCTAACTCATGAGCTAACCTTGAAGAAAGATGAAGAGATGAAGAAGATGAGAGGGCAAGGAGACAAAATAGACAAAGCAAAAAAAAAGACCTTGGCTCTCAATTCTTCTTCCAAAGAATAGGAATCATAAATTATTCCCAATGATGAAGATAGTGATAAAGAATATGAGTGATAAGGAGAAGAAAAGATAGAAAAAGCTTCAAGAAAGCAACTCCAAACCTCAAGGAAAAAATGGGTGAGGTTACATGCTATGAATGTCGCAAACAAGGCCACATCAAGTATGACTGCCCCAAATTAAAGAAGAAGAAGAAGAAGAAGAAGAAAAGGGACAAGGAGAAAAGGAAGAGCTTTAAAGCAACTTGGGATGATAGCTCAAGTGAAGAGGAAGAAGAGGAGGAAGTCACAAATTTATGCTTCATGGCACAAGATGACTTTTCAAATGAGGTAAGCTCTTCACCCCATTCTTATGAAAATTATGATGAATTAGATGATGTAGATGATGAGCACTTAGAAGCTCTCACTTTGAGATGTGACGAATATAGTCGCAAATGAAATCTTATAAGAAAAAATGCTCCAAACTAGAGGATGAATTTAAATCCTTAAACCAACTTGGAAGTGAGTTGAGGACTTCTAATGAAGAACTCAAGAAATCTATTGAGAGTCTCTAAATCATCTTTTTCTCTAAAATCCTTAAAAAAGAAAAATTATACCTTGAAAGGAGAAGTAATTGAGTCTAGAAATTAAATTTCTAAGTTTCACAAAGGGAAAGAAACTTTGGATACACTTATTGCATCTCAAAGACCCCCTTCAGTTATACATGGTCTAGGCTTTAATGCAACCTATTCATCTACTTCTTTACTCACTATATTCATTAGAGCATCAATACCTTAAACTTCAAGTATTAAGGTCATGGGGAAGAAAAGTGATCCTAGCACTAAGCCACCTATGCCAAAAGGCAAAGGAAAGGCCCCCTAGGCTCAAGACCAAGGCTTAAAGAGCAAATTATGCTTACATTTATAACAAGAAACATAATCAACACGCACAAAAAGTTTACTTTAACACCTTCCCATTCATGCTCATGCTCACACTCACATCGTCATGGTATGAGAAGTTCCCCTACTCATACCAAAGCTATGTATAGGAGTAAGACTCAAAAGTCTAAACTCCAATGTCATTATTGCACATAGTTTGGTCATATTAACATTCATTGTTATATTAGGAAGGCTCACTTCAACTTGGAGGACCCTTCTAGGCCTAACCCCCTAGGACCCAAGTATGCTTGGGTACCAAAACAAAAATGATTTACTTGTTTTGTGTAAGATTGTTTGGTAGCCATCAATGAAGTGAATGATTGGCATGTGAATAGTGGATGCTCAAAGCACATGATAGGCACAAAAAGCTATTGATGGCCATAAAAGATAAGGAAGGTGGCAACATCACTTTCGGAAACAATGCCAATGGTAGGGTAATTGGCATTGGCACTATTGGTTAGAATGATTGTTCTCTCATCGATGATGTTTTACTTGTAGATAAATTACAAAATAATTTGTTTAGTGTAAGTCAACTATGTGATAAAAATAATAAAATCACCTTTGACTTTAAAGAATGTCGAGTCACCACTTTGGTGGATAAGAAAGTAGTCTTCAAGGGTGAAAGGAAGGGCAATACCTATTTAATTGACAGACAATTTGGCTAACCAATCTTTCAAGTGTCTTGTGTCACTTAGCATGAAGCTTGGCTTTGTCATAGAAGACTTGAACATGCTAGCATGAAGTTCCTACAAAGCTAATCTAAATGAAAGCTAGTAGAAGGTCGTCCCAAGCTAAAAGTTCTCTAAAGACAAGGCATATAGCCCATGCCAAATGAGAAAGCAACACTAATCCTCTTTCAAAGCAAAGAATGTTATAAGTACATCTAAACCTCTTCAACTAATCCATAAGGACTTGATAGGACCTACTAGGAATGCTAGTTTAGGCGAAAAATATTATGCACTTGTTCTAGTGGATGATTACTCTAGGTTTACTTGGATATCCTTTCTAGCTCATAAGCATGACACCTTTGATGCTTTCAAAAGTTTTGCAAAAAGAGTTCAAAATGAAAAGGGTTACTTCATAAAATTTCTTATGAGCTTTGAAATGGTAAAAAGTCTAAGTTGTCATACTTAAGAGTGTTTGGATGCAAGTGCTACATCTTAAATGCCAAGGATAATCTTGAAAATTTTGATTCAAAAATAAATGAAGGTATTTTCCTAAGATATTCCACCTCTAGAAAAGCCTATAGAGTTTTTAATAAAAGTATTATGGTTGTTGAAGAGTCCATGAATATTGTATTTAATGAATCTAGTAAACTTGATCTTGGGAAAGATTCTCTTATTGATATTCTTGTAGGTGACTTTAAAAAGTTAAAGTTAGAGTTAACCACACGAGAGATGGCTAAAGATCATGATGAAGGCATGTTATCAAGAGAAGAAAAGGAACCTTAACATCAACAAGTGGAAACCCTAAATCAAGATCTTCCCAAGGATTTGAGATTCTCCAAGAATCACCCAAAGGACCTAATCATCGGTGATATATCCAAGGGTGTAAGAACTAGATCTCAACTCAATTTTTTAGATAATAATCTTACATTTGTTTCTCAATTTGAGCCAAAATCTATTGATTAGGGTCTTAATGATGAGAGTTATGTAATTGTTATGCAAGAGAAACTCAACCAATTTGAGAGAAACAATGTATGAAAACTTGTTCCTAGGCCTAAGGAACAACCTTTTGTAGGATGCAAGTGCGTGTTTAGGAATAAGTTAGATGAGCAAGATTTCATTATTAGAAACAAGGCTAGATTGGTTGCTAAAGGGTACAATCAAGAGGAAGGCATTGATTATGATGAAATCCATGCCCCCATGGCAAGATTAGAGGCAATTAGGATTCTTTTAGCATATGCATGTCACATGAATTTCAAACTCTTTCAAATGGACATTAAAACTGCATTTTTAAATGGTTTTATTGAGGAGAAAGTTTATGTTAAACAATCTCCTTGTTTTGGATCTCATATCTTTCCAAATCATGTTTTTAAGTTATTGAACAAGCTCCAAAAGCTTGGTACAAAAGGCTTAGTTCATTTCTTTTGCAAAATGATTTTGAAAAGGGGAAGGTTGATACAACCCTTTTTGTTAAAAAGCACAATCATGATACACTCATTGTGCAAATATACATTGATGATATCATATTTGGTACTACTAATGAATCTATTTGTAAGGACTTTGCTAAATGTATGACTAAGGAATTTGAGATAAGCATGATGGGATAGCTCAAATTCTTTCTTGGCCTATAAATCAAGCAAATAAAAAAAGGGATTTTTATCAATCAAGCCAAGTACACAAAGAATATACTCAAGAAATTTGGCATGGAATGATGCAAAGTAGCAAAGACACCAATGAGTGCTATGATCAAACGAGACAAGGATGAATCAGGTAAGTCCATTAATGAGAAGAGATATCAAGATATGATTGGTTCTCTACTGTATCTTACTACTTCTAGACCTAATATTATGTTTAGTGTATGTATGTACGCTAGATTTCAATTTTGTCCTAAAGAATTGCATTTTAATGCCGCGAAAATATTTATAAATATTTGCATGGCACATTACATTTAGGTTTATGGTACCCTAGATATTCAAAATTTAGCCTTATAGGATATTTGGATGCAGATTATGTCGGTAGTCTTCTAAATAGGAATAGTACTTCTAAAACTTGCCAATTCATAGGAAAATGCTTAGTATATTGGTTTAGCAAGAAGAAAGTTTTGATTGCTTTATCCACCACTAAAGCAAAATATATGGTTGTGAGTTGTTGTTGCACCTAAATTCTTTGGATGAAATAATAATCAAAGCATTATGTCAAAGTTGTTGATCACATTCCCATCAAATGTGACAACACTAGTGCAATAAATATTTCAAAAAATCTCATCCAACACTCTAGGAGTAAACACATTGATCTTAGGCATTATTTTCTTAGAAATCATGTCCAAAATGGTGATGTAGTATTGGAATGTATAAATACTAATCATCAACTTGCGGATATTTTCACTAAACCTCTCAATGAAGAAAGGATGAACTTCATCAAGAGAGAGTTGGGAATGCCTGATGGAAGCTCCTTGAAGTGAAAGTTGGATTTTTTAAAATGTTCTTTGTTTGATGTATTGTTTTGAACAATTGTTTGTTATATTCGATCATTGTACATAATATCTCTTTGGATGTCTTAATTCCTTATGCAATTATGCTTATTTATGTCAATTTGCATGAATTAAGCATCAATATATTAAGCGGATCACAACTTAGAAGTTCAAATCTTATATTTTCATGTTTTCTTTTCTTGCATTATAATTCACAGTCGCTACTTTCTTTTTCACAGTCGTGATTTATAGGTACTTATCAATCCTTTTGTCACCCATCATTTTGTGGTTGTTATTTTTAATCTCCACCATAAATTTTTTCAAAATTCAAAAGTTTTGACCATTGACTCCATTGGTTTTCAAGGATTTTTTGTCCATTACTTAAATATTTGTAATTAGCAATCGCGATTTGTAGTTCATGATCACAAAATTGAGTAACTGCCAAACATTAACTAATTTGACTGCCAATTAATGACACCTCCTCATTAAATGCAAATTTGACCATTTGTTACTTTTTTTTTTACATCGTTTCTTTGCCTATGTAAAACCTTGTAATATTATTCTAACTCACATTTACACAATCTGTTCATCCCTCTTCATTCTTGCACCTTAAACCTTTTTCAAATCCTCTCTCATCTCCAATGGCTCCTAAGAAGGCTTCTAAAGTATAAAAAGGGAAAGGCATAGCCCAACCCTCAGGTCCTCCTGCCTTCATCTAATGAAAGGGATCACCAAGGAAGAAAAGGATTGCTACAATGCCAATTCTTTCCAAATCATCCAACCAAATAAGATTCATTCAACCTTTCTCCTTTAATCACTTGGAATCAAGGATGAAATCCATGTCTACCTCTCTAATATGAGATGAAATGAGTGCATCTTCAAAGACGAACCCGACCATAAAGAAATAGTGCGAGAATTCATGTGCATGGTCACCTTAAGCCATAAAGTATAATCACTAGTAGGCCAGTATATGTTGATTTTTAGAGCTTTTGGGGATCCTTTCTGTATTACTTTTGAGCAACTTTCCAACCTCTTCAACCTTTAAGTGGGGGATGACATTCCATTCATTATCTCTACACATGTTATCATATACTCAGAGTTTTGGTCCAAAATTTCTATCGAAATCAAACACAACCCCAAAACCTCCCTAGCCAAATATATTCAAACTCTTCCTAACTAGCTTCTTCATTGTATCATCGCCTTCTCTGTCAATGCAAGAGGCGATGGTAATGAGAAGGTCTCTCAAAAGGACCTAGCCTTTCTGTTTTGCTTAACTAAGAATAAACCTATCCAAATCGGTCAATACCTTATGGATTAGTTGATTCACACGAGTACTAATCCAAAAAGCCAATTTCTTCTACCCTCTCATCTAACTGCAATATATCATTATGTGGCTGCACTCGATAAGGAAAATGAGAAATTCCTCACCAAAAAGTACTTGCCATCCCACGATTTTCTTGACTTGGCCTACCTTATAAATGCAAAGGTCATACACCCTAATTCCTATACATATACCTTGGGTTCATTTGGGACTAAGAAGCTAGAAACTTCTCAAGCCTCAAAAAGGAAAAGTCTAGTCATAGAAGAGAGTGCTCAATCCATTCCACCTCCCCAACCTAAGCCCAAAACCAATCCTCTGCAATCTCTCTCTCCTCAATCAATAAGAAACAAGACAAGGTTATGAGGATGGTCAAGAAAAGATTCCTTTTACTCTCCCACCTTCATAGTGATTTGATGGATCTTCAAGAAAAAATGGGTGCTACTCCTTGCCATCTTCCTGACTTTGAGGGTTGGGAGGACACTCCTAAAGAAGAAAATGATAAAGAAGTAGAGGAAGGTGATGAAGTTCAATGAGGAGGTACAGATGAAGAAATTGATTATTCTAGAGATGATGATAGCTCTCTAATATTCTAGCTTTCTCTTAAGCTTTTAATGTTTTTTCTTTTGTTTCTTTTGCTTCTTTATTTTTTTGTAAGTATGTGATCCCACAATTTTTAATAAATAAAAGTGTTTATTTCTTTGCAACTATTGCTTCATATATTTACTTATCATGTGTGATTGTTCTATACTCATTTCATATACTTGTTTATCATATATAATTGTTTTATCTCAATTTATGCTTCATATACTTGTCACCAATGCACTTTTACTTCAATGTTTAAATTTCCTCTTTTTTTTTTTTATCTTGCCAAAGGGGAGAGAAATAGTAGTAAAAGAATGAGGACGATATATTATAAGGGAAGTATAAGTTGAAGGGGAGTAATGGGGGCAATCTAATTCAAAATATAAATCTTTAACAAACTTGTTTTATCAACAAGTTTTTCTTTAATTGTTGACCATCTCAACTTCACACTAATGCAATTCATTTTCCTTAAGTAAAATAAATCTAAGTTGTCAAAATCAAAAGGGGGAAATTGTTGGACTAGGTTGGTCAAACTTAAATCAAAAGCCTCTTTTGATCTTGACAATAGAAATTGATAGGTACTAATGTCTTATTTAAGTGTTGTTTTTGCAGTTTTCAAGTTAGGTTTATATTGGAAGTTGAATAGAAGTCTAAATTTCTAGCATTGAATAAGGCATCCAAATTTGCAGTCAAGATCCTCTAAATCATGAACACAACCTTGCAATAAGGATGGATGAACTTGGATCAGATGAATTCGCAAAGGAAATCGCAGTTGTGATCTAGCTAAGGAAGATTTGAATAACACAGAGATTTGCGATGGTGTTCGTATCCAGAGTCGCGACTGTGAATTTTGTAACTGAAAGGAGGGAACTGTGTCTGCAACCATAACATGCCAAGTGTCCGAGACGACTGTTAGGATATCAAAATTAACTAGGGTGAAGCACCTGCCACGACCATGACCCAAAAAAATGATTTCTCCTCACCAAACAGAAGAATAGCAGTCCATGTCACGCCTAAAAAGAATCTCAATTATGACTGCGACTTTTAGTTGGTTATTCAAACACAACGACTATATTCCTTAAAGTAGCAATGACAGTTAGACACGTGGACTAGCCGTTAGACAAAAAACGAGGTTCTCAGTTGTGATTTTGATCTTTCCAATATAAATTATAAATTCGCAACAGCGAAATCAATCTGACAAGCATTTAATGCAAAATTTGTCTAACTTACCTTAAAGATTTAGGCATAGTTTGTTAGTAACATCTCTTTGATGGATGTTTCCTATAAATACTCCACCAAACAAACATGAATGCTAGAGAATTTCATTAATTGTAGCCAAACTATTGCAAATTTACTTCACAACTTCTTATTCTTTGATTGTGAGTTATTATTGTTGGGTGTAAGCATTAAATACCATTGTATTTTGGTTGAGAGTTAGCCTAGCTATCAAAACACTTGTAAAAGGTTAAAGTATGAGCCTATGTAAAACACTTAATTGAGGTTTTGTGTGAGCCTTAAAACACAAATTATAGGGTTGTGTGTGAGCCATCAAAACACATTGTACAAGTTTAGTGTGAGGTTAGAAACACCATTTTAAGCTGAGTGAAACACCCAATTGTGAAGAATTGGGGAGTTGAGGTAGGGTTTGTTAATATCCGAACTACTATAAACATTATGTGTTCTTTCTTTCTACTATTCTTCGAATCTCTAAACACCTCTCCTTACTCTCAAATTTTTAGTTTCCCACCAATTCAACCTCCATTCTTGATGCTTGAAGGCTAATAAGGCTTATATCTATTTCTTATAAAGTTTACTCTAACTCCATTTTCTTAAAGTCACCTACAAGGCTATCAATAAGAGAACCTTTTCTAAGATTAAGTTTATTAGATTCATCAAACATAATGTTCATCGACTCTTCAATAACCATAGTACTTTTATTGAATACCCTATAGGCCTTAATAGAGCTGGAATAAACGAAAAAATACCTTCATTTATCTTAGAATCAAATTTTCTAAAGTTGTTCTTGGTATTTAAGATGTAGCATTTACATCCAAAAACTCTTAGGTATGAAATCTTAGATTTTCTACCATGCTAAAGCTCATAAGAGGTTTTATTGAGAATGGGCCTTTTGAAAACACGAGTAACAATACAACAAGTATTTATGGCTTCGGCCTAAAAGTAATTAGGCAAAAAATACTCATAGAGCATGGTT
>CATIWR010352726.1:0-18125 GCA_949677035.1 Omphalea diandra
CAACCTGCAATACTCTTCATCCCTAATTGTCCCATTCAAAGCAGCAAGTTCCCTAAGCTGCTGCCTCTTATGTTCATTCAAGACCTCATCTACAGGCTGCAACAGCTTCTCAACCATCCCGGCAGCAGCATCCAATGCCTCTTGCGTTTCTGCCTCCACTAAAACATGCAAATCCTCATTCTCTGATGGATCCGGCTTCAAATCCCTCTTTTGCTGCAATCTCCCTTCTTTCACTGACCCTTTACCTCTAATAACAATTTTGGCTCCTGTTTCCCTCTCCATTCGCTTCTGTGTATTCCCTCTTGGTCCAATGATCAATCCAATAAAATTATACCCCGGATACTCCTTCATAGGTATATAAAGCTTCTTTTGAAGCTTTGGTGGCCTGTAATCAGCAGGAGGCTTAAAAGCAGGGTTTCTCTTGATAATCTGAGATATAATCTCTTGCCTCTCTTTGTTTAATCTCTCCCTCGCCCTATACTCTCTAGTATTAATCCTAATTCCCATATTATCATATATGGGTTCCGGCGAAGGAGACCTAGCACCCTCCGGCCTATCATCGAGTGGCAAACCAGATTGCAACATTCGACTAATCTCTAAAAGCCTAGCATTCAAAGCCTGGATTTCGGGGTCAAACTCAATACCTCCAGTAAAGTCCTTCATAAAATCAGGAAGCTGAATTACCGGCTTCGGCTCATCATCCGCCCACCTGGATTTCCGCTTCCTCGTACCACTACCAGAATCATTGTTACCAGTGTCGGCGGACTGATTGTTCGTGGAATCAGCTGGTGGGTCCCATCGGCTGCGGCGACGCCTACGGCTGGTCGTCTCCTCTTCGCCTCCGGAGTAGTCCCTGTCACCGCTGTTGGTGTTGGTGATACCATTTTCGGACAGTAAGGGTTTTGAGATTTCGAGCTTTGGAGCGATCTGGGGATTGTGGCCATTGTCGGGGTTTGGAGCAAGGGTTTTGTCCGGGTTTTGCTGTTCTTCTGGTGGAGTTGGAGGATTATTCTGGTAGTGGAAATGTACGGTTTCTGGTGGAGGAGGCTGAGAAGGATCTTGGAATTGGAGATTTAGGGCATGCTCCATAGAGTCCACTGATATTGGGAGAGAGAGAGACGATGAGCTAGGGTTTGAGAGTTTTGATAACAGATTACAGGATTAATGTGACGCCTTCGATTTCTTATTGTTGTTTAATAACAAAACCTGTCAACTTTCGAAGCAAAGGAGACCTTACACGTATCTGTTATGGATTTTTTATTCGGATTCGGATCTGGCTTTAAATATGTTGAGAGAGTGACCTCTGCGGTATGAGAGGCGGTGGGTGGGTTTGGGTGTTTGGGCTTTCGGAGGTTTTTGTTAGGAGCCATATCCTCATCCGGCCCGACCTTGGAAAATAGAGCTTTTCTTTTTAAAATATTTTTCATATTATCTGACATTTAACACACTCAGGAAAAATATTTTTTTAACTAATGAAAAATTAAATGGCTTCAAAAAATGACTCTACATTCTCAAAAGATGAAGTTATTTCTAGATTTTTATAAGTTTATAAAAATAAAAAATATATCATATAAATCTATATTTGTTAGTATAATTATCGGGTTTAAGGATCAATTTGAACCTCAATCATTTAAAAAAACTAAATTAATTATAAAATTAATTGTTAGATTATTTAAGGACATAATTCTTATTTTAAATTAATTTTCAAAATAGATTTCAAGTAAAAATTAAATGCGAACAATACATGTCAATTCTTTTACAATTGGGATCTGTCATTGAATATACAATAAGAGTTATGTCTTAACAACATGAAATTAATTTTATTCATTATTAAATATTATTTAAATAATTGAAGGATCAATTTATTATTTAAGTCTAATTATTATAACTAATTGTTCTTAATTATTGATATCTGTTATTGATTGATGGTGATTATATAGATAATTGAGATTCATACAAATTTCTATTTCTAATATAATTTTTCTCATAACTATTTCTTTCTAATTTATTGATTCTTCTATTTGAGATAATTTGTTTTTTTTTTTTATGTAAAGTTTAAGTTACAGTTAATTTTCGTATATTATATTACAATTTTTTAATACATTAGTAAGTTCATCTTAGTTTCTTTAATCAAATGAAATCATGTTTTCCCTATAATAAAGTGAGATAATATCTAATTAGGTTGAAAAATAAAAACAATTACAATATACTATTGTTTAAGTCTAATTATTATAAATAATTGTTCTTAATTACTAATATCTGTTATTGATCCATAGTGATCATATAGATAATTGAGATTCATACTAATTTCTATTTCTAACATATTTTTTCTTATAACTATTTCTTTTTGATTTATTGATTCTTCTATTTGAGATCATTTATATTTTTTTTATGTGAAGTTTAACTATAGGATGAGGTTACAGTTAATTTTTCACATATTATATTACAATTTTTTAATACATTAGTAAGTTCATCTTAGTTTTCTTTAATAAAATGAAATTATGTTTTCACCATAATAAAGTGAGATAATATCTAATTAGGCTGAAAAATAAAAATAATTACTATATACTATCACAAAAGAAATATATTGTTATCATTATGCTTGAAAATTTTTAATATTTTGGGTGCTATTTATATCATAAAAAAATGTTATTTTTTTAAAAAATAACTTATATTTCATTGTTTATTTGTAAAAAAATAACTTATATTTCATTGCTTATTTATGATTTTGAAAAAATGAAATTTTGTGTTATATTTACATAAACAATATATATCTTTTTGATATATCAGATTACAATAAAATTAAAGCCATATAAACACTATATTTATTTAATTATATTCTTTATCATTGAATATGAAAAATAAAATAAATTATAGATTACCATCAATCACTATTAATAGGTGATAAGTGCTTTATGATTATAAATATATAATCACTAATGAAAGATATTTAAATACATAAAAATACATATTTTAATATATAAAATTATAATAAAATTTAAATAATAACAAATTTATATTTATTATTATAAAAAATAAAAATTATCATCCACCACTATTAACTGATGATAAATGCTTAGAATAATTAGTGATGAAAAGGACTTACTATTTTCAATATCGTAATGTTACATCATGTAAAAAATAATAAGATAAATATAAATTTCCAAAATTAAAATTAAAATCTTATTCTTTATTTATTAAACTTCGATTTAAATTTATAATCTTACAACTTTATAGATAACTTTGTTAACTTTAAAAAACAAGGGTCATTCAAATCCAAAAATCTTATTTTTTTTTATTTTATAAAATAATAAATTTTAATTTAAAAATTGAGAATTAAATTTTATGAATTTATTTTTAAAATGTTCTCAAACTGAAAAAAATCGAAATTATACATAAAATTTTATCTAACTTAAGTTTTATTATTTGAGCTTCTTTATTATATTTGAATTTTAAGAGAATTTGAAAATAACAAAGAAAATAGAAAAAGTAAAGTATAGCAGAGAAAAATAAAATAAAAAGGGTAAGAAGAGGACAATATAAGGAAGTGTGTGTAGTTAAAAAAGGAAAATTTAGAAAGAGCATGAATTTAAAAGTAAGATGAAAAATTAAAAAGAAAAAAAAAAAAGTTTGCTTGTTGATGCTCGTGAACGAAAATTATTGATAAAAACGAACATGATACAGTCAGGTCGTTGCACAATAATGTTTTGCAACTTTAGCATCTTATATATATATATATATATATATATATATATATATATATATATATACCTTTAAGATTTAAATTTTTTTGGATGAATATAATATAGGAGACTTGAAATTAAAGATTTACGAGATTAATCGAAATGAACTATGTTTAATTTTTATTTGCTTTTTGCTTGCAATCATCCCAACTATTTGCAAATATTTTTATTTTTCCTCTTATTTTTATATGATACACACATATATTATTTGTCTAACTCATGACGTGATTTAGCCAAATCAAGACTATCAAATTTGGGAAATAGAAGAGAAATATGATCTTAATAATACTAAGCAGTTATTACTCGGTAAATAAAGCACCTAAATCGGATCATAAAACCATCATTTCTTCCCACTTCTCCAAATAACTCCAACACACATCAAGCAACAGCTGCAGCCGCATATTCCTTGTGATTCTCGACAACAAACCGCCCTTGCTTCGCCGCAGACTCATCGCTCAAATCACATCCATCAACCTCAGCCGTCAACTTATAAGGGGCAACATCTTTCGCCAGCCACTGCTCAACTTTAAACAGGGTTTGGCTGCACTCCTTATGGAGCCCAGTGAAAGTAACCTCTACATACTCACAGTACCAACCGTGGCGCGACCCTGTTCCATCAGAGGTCAAGTTGAGACGGCAAATGGGTACGTCGATACAGGGTCCCCGGCCGCTGAAGATATCGAGGTTGCCGCGCTCGTAATAGTCGTGTTCGGCCCCCATTAAGCCCCACGACTTCAGATTTGAGACCCACACAGAGCGGCCTTGTGAGTCACCCAAACTCAGGGAGATGTTGGAATCTGTTCCTGCCTTGATTTTGGATCCTGTCTTCACGAATATAGTGTATACGCAGTTATCATCCTGCACTCAAAAAAGGAACACACTTAAAAAGGAGATCTAAAAAGGAGAGAAGAAATGAAGTTTAATACATATATTATCCAATCTAACAAATTACTCGTTGGTCTACAGCAGCAGCGGCAGCGAATAGAGAGATGAAGAGGACTGATGAGATGTAGAGACTCTTCATCATTAGCGAGATGAATAGACTTTTGAAGGGTAGTGAAATGAGAAAAATGCTGGGTTCTAAGTGCGCGAGTGTCAGGAGGTATATATAGTAAGTAGTCGGTGCATTTCTGATTATATTTTTTGACTGTTTCCACCAAGGATATGCCTCTTTATTAATTTTTTCCCCTTTAACTCGAAAATAACAATTTTTTAGTCGACTATCTAGAATTTACCATGACAGCAATTATTCATCATATTGGTGCGGTGGAGTCCATAAAAATGGTCACGTGATTAATGCCAAGTAGCTAGAATGGAGTTGGATGTTAGCCTCTTGATGGTTCTTCGGACGGTGAGTTTTGGTGCGTGTAGGATTAATTACCAACGGTCGATGTATCTGACAGTCCAGATGATACGTGGGATGGATGATTGTCAAAGCGGGTTGTTTGGATAAGGGCGACGCTCTATAGATAGCAGGAACAAAATGATTACATTTCCGTGATTTCTTGGCCACGTTTATTTTATTGAAATAACTTATACCTAATTTTTTTAAAAAATAAATCATTATTTAAATATATTAAAATATAAAATTTTTAATTTATAAAATTATAAAAAATAAATTATAAATATTTTATAATTTTCTCTATTTCATATTAATTATCATTCTTTAAAATATTTTTTATTTTATAATACTTGTCAAATTTAAATATTTTATAATATCTGTCACTTAACTATTTTTTTAATTTTATCTTTATTTTTGTTAAATATAATTATTATATTTAATTTAAAAATTTTTATAAAAAAATAATTTAATCATTTTTTTTAAATATGCAAAACCAAAACACAATAGTTTATATAGAGTGAAAAGATTATATACCATTTAATATAAAAACTATGAAAAAAAATTATATAAATTTCGATCAACAATGACAAATAAAAAGTCTCAATAATGATTGATAATAATAAATATATATTTATATAATTTTATATTTTATTTAAATTAATTTATTAAAAAATAAAAATAATTTATTTTTTATGGACTGCGTTTCTTTTTGACAATCTTGATATATTTTTTTCTTTTTTAGAATAATATAAATTAGGAGTGAACAATATCTTGAATAAATTGAATCGAATTGAAAATAACAAAAGAATTAAAAATATCATAATTAAATAAAATATAAACCACACTTAACTAAATTTAACATAATAATCTCTCTCTATATATATATTGAATAAAACCCAAACCGTAATTAACCAAATTTAACATAATAACCAATATATATATATATATATATATATGCACACACATAATATATTATACTTATACATATAAATTACATGATAATATATTTATACTATAAGATATTACAGGACTTAAAATTTATATTTCAAACTTAAAACACACACACATACACACATATGTACATATACACACCTAAGTATATTATATATAGTATATATATGTATACATAAATATACTTCAACTCATGTATTTATATAAATTATTTAAAATATTTTTAAATAATATAAAAATATATACACTATATATGAGTTATATATCTTTAAATAAACTTCTCAAACAAAAAGATTTCATATTGCTTAATATATTTTTATAGTTAAATTATGAAAATTTTTTATCAATCAATATTATATATTCATAACTTATAATTAGTCAATAAATATGAGTCAAAAAATAATTTTATAAAATAAATAATCAAAATTAAATTTGAATCAAATTAAAATTAAAAATTATCTGAACTAAACTAAACTGGTATTTAAAATTATTTATTATTGATTTTGAATAAATAATTGCTTCAGAATTCAGAATTAAACCCGGCTATCCTATTATAAACGATGTTACGATGATATAACAAATAACTATTGCCCTTGGACCATAGCTATATCGAGGCTTCTCCAAAAGAACATCATACTTATCCAATTCCATTGGGCTTAACTCAATCGCATAAACAGTTCACAGCGTTGAATTTTAATTGAATTAAATATTATTAATAATAATTTTTTCATAATAATAATAAAAAAATTCCTCTTAACAAATTATTAAATTTTAAAAATTATCATATAGACATGATATTTTATGTATTATGAAATAATTATGAAGCTTTATATATATTATGATATGATACTTTTAGTTATATCAACAATTTTTATTATTTCAATACACCAATTTATTTGTTACTTTCTATTATTTGCAACATTAAAATGATTAATGTAATTTGATTACTAATTTAAGAATAAACATAAAATCAAAATGTTAGATATTTTTTAAAAATAAATGGATTTTTTATTTTTATTAATTAAATGTTTAAATAATATTAATGAAGTATAGCAGATTTGTATAATATGAAATTTTAAAAATCCATGCTGACTTAATATCTATCATGTTTATCTAATTTCATAATCTGAAAACTTAAATTCATGAAAATATTATTTACTTCACACTTTGCTAATAAATTGTAGAAAAAATTTTATATTGAAGTAAGTTATTTGAAGATATATTAATTTGACTGTGATCGTTATAGTTAAAATGACTGTCGCTACAGTCCCATGAATAACTTCTTGTAATTATGTAAAATATTTTTTTTATTTTATTTGGTAATCAATTAATCCTTCTTTATTTTATTTATTTCTTCTTTTAGTACTCTAAGATTTATTTATCAGTTTATCTCCTCTTTATAAAAAATATACTAAAAATTTTTTAAAATTACATTTTACATTTTTTTATTTTAATATATATATTTTTAATTTGGCGCTGATTAGGATTACAGAATTAAAATCTTTTTCAAATTTAAGGATGACTATAATATCATCATTGATCTCCAATTTCAATAGTTGTATTTTATCCCATATTTTTTTTAAGTTCCTTCAAAATATTGCTAGCTTAATCTATTAAGTGATATAAGTTTCCTCAATCAAGATCTAAAATAATTTAATAAAATTTAATAATTTTATGCGTCTTTGTGCCAAAATATATCTATATCTTATCATAACTTTTTTAAAAAAATATATAAGATTGCTTTTTCAAATATATAAATTTCTAAAACAAAAGCATCAAGCTCAAAACACACAAATCATATTTAGTTAAGTTTTCAATTTTTTTTATTAAGTTGCATAATTATGTGATTATATTTGATAGTAGTATACATATTTAAAATGATTTTCTATTTTAATTATGCTAATATAATTTTTTAGTTATTTCCATTATATTTATCATGTATTTAAATTGCGTTCATATCTAAATTTTCTTCTTTATTACTATATTTAAGATTAATTTGATTATTTATTAAGTGAATGCTTCATAATATTTCCAAAAATTTATAACTTATTACTATTATGCTTAAAAAATAAATTTTAAATTCCAATAAAAATGTAATGTAGTAAAAAAAAAAAACCACGAATCATTGCCCTAACTTGTAATATTTAATTTAACTAAATCAATTTTAAATTTTAATAATGTATTTTATAAAGTAAATAAACACATTATTTCGATTAATACGAATATTTAATCATTTAAATTAGTACATTCATACTTTTTATAAAAAACTCACTAAAAGAAAAGATATACTTCTAATTTATGATGCAAGAAAATTCTTAAAGGGAGACATTTTCCCATTTCAGAAATGTTTCTTTATAGAAAACTCAACAAAACTCTCCTTAGATATTTTGGACAAGTTTCTGCAATTTTGAAAAATTAAGAAATGTGCTTCCACTTTATAAATATGTTTATTTTCTACTATTAATTTTGATTATAAAACTTATAGATAATTAATATTTATTTTTAAATATTTAATTGATTATTATCATTTCATTTATTTTTTTATAGTTAATATTGATTTAGATAATTATCTTTAATATTATTTTTTGTATGATCTCATAATTAGTTGCTTCAATAGTTATTATATGTAAGAAAAATGTTTATAAATATGTCTCTATATTTTGTTTATATTTATACATTTTCTCCACGTTTTGTTTCTTATATTTTTAAAAAATATTGTTTCTCCGTCTCCGTTTCCATGCTACCTAGCTTCTAATTGCTTGAAAATTTATCATATACAAAATGATAGTGAATCGTATTAAAAATAAATTATTCAAATTATCTGAAAATTTATCACACGTAGAATAATTATTAATCAATTTTAAATAGACATTACATGCTGAAATGGAACTTTTTTTTAATAAAATGAGAATGATAAAAAATAGAAAAGGAGATACCAATTTTGGCATAATAATAAGCATGTGATGCAGACATGTCATAATATAGTGCTTAATTTTTTTTTTTTTTAAGATTATGATTAATTGCCTTTATTATTGTTTAATTTTTGCTTGTCTTGTTTAATAATATCTATATTTTTTCTTATATCATTAATAATTACAATTATGAAATGTCAATAAATTTTTATAAACATTAAATTCAAATAATATAATTATTATCATCCAAAAGAATATGATTATTATAAGTAATTATTTTAACAGTTAATCTTTTTTATGAATAGTCTTTTTCATTCAAAGAAAAAATTTTCAGGTTTTTTACGATATTTTGTGTAGAAGAAAATTCCTAATTTTATAGACATCTTTTCAGTCAAATAATTACTATCATTCTAACGTTAATCCTCCGCCACCGCCGCTTCTTCACTTTTTATTTTCCTTGAAAATTTATTTCATTTAATTTTTAATCCCAAACCTACTCCTCTCTTTTTTTCTAATATTTTTTCCCCTTTCCTTGCCTATTTTCAATTTAACCAAAAAAACAAAAGAGAGAGAGAGAAGGAAGAATGGCCTTATCTATTACATCTTCTTGCTGTACTAATGACCATAAAAGACCGATTATCTATTACCATGCGTTGTGATGAGAAAGACGTGCAAGTCTTTGATAAGCCTGTGGCACTACAATGGATGCTGTGAGTTTAGAACTTCGACGAAAATGGGGATTCCCGGTCGATTGGTATTTTTCATGAAGACTATTTGATAACAATCGTATTAATTTGCGCATGTCTTCTAGCTGCCACCTTCCACTTCAAATACTCATAGCTTCAGCGACTTGAGAAGCTTTACTATTTGGACGTGTGAGAACGACTCTATCTTTCTTCTTCACTTTGCTTGATCTTGATTGGATGTTTTGAGCAGAAAGCTTTACTTGCCAATTAGAAAAAACAAGTTGAGGAACTGCACTATTCATTTAGTCGGTGGGAAAGCAGAAAAAAACTACACTAATCATTTTGATCTGACTGTCGTTCACAGTATGTCATGTCATATGGTGAGCATGTTGCGACACATCAACTTACCAAACATGGTCTACTTATTTCACAAAAAACCATTTATTCATAAAAAATATTTTTTAAAAAATATTGGAATATTTTATAAAATTTAAAACAGATCAAAATATTTTTTAATTTTATATTATAATAAAAATTTAAAATAAAAATATTTTATATTTATATTATTTATTATTTAATATGAAAATGCATTAAAATTAAAAAAATTCTATAAATCTTACTGATTCCTGGCAAACATTAGTAATCGGCAACAATTGATAATGAATATTAATGTGAAAAAAGACATGATAATAAATTTATAATTATATATTTATCAAATTTATTTTTTATTTAGATAAATTTATACAAATTTAAAAATTAATCTCTCTTTTAAAAATGACTTTATTGATTAGAAAAATATTTTATACTGAACTAAATTTTCTGATGACCCAAACATAAAAAAGTATGAAACATATTAATACGAAACATTTTTTTTGCTGTAAAGCAAAAAGAACCTAAATAAAATTGATCTTCACATTAACAGTTTGCAAAGCCAACAACCAATGTAAGTTTACTCAGAAACTTCAAATCACTTTTTTTTTTTTTTTTGCCCCTTGTAATTGATAAACTTGAGTCATACTTAAGCTTTCAAGTAAGAAGTTTTTTCTAGAGATTTATATACAGCAATAGAATGTTAAAAGCACATCAGAGGAGAATGCACCAGACGATGATTTCGTGAATTTACTGCCACCTGATGAAACGAAACATCACTTAGTTCATCACCATATTCAGGATACTCAAATATTGGTGTCTAAAAAAGCATGCACAAAATTAAGATTAAAAAAAAAAAAAAAAAAAGAAGAGAATAAAGTCGCAGCATTATCATTCAAAATGTTCAGAAAAATAAAAAAAGAAACTTTAAAATGTATAAAGCTTTACGTTGAAAGATAACAGAAAGTTGCTTAATATGAGTTTAGATCACAGAGATGGCTAGTGAACAAATCAACAGGAAGCCAGGTGAAGCATCCTTTAGAAGTAATATCCAAACGCATGCTATAAGTACTGATCAGCGGGCCAAAAATTAGGGCTAGTGATGTATGAGCAGAAATAAGTGTCACCTCTCGATACGAGGGATTCACTCAACTGATAATGGAAGCTAAACTCAAGGTTTTAACAAGTAAATCAATAACTAAATATGGTTTAACGAGAAAGTAAAGACACTACACCAGAACCTTTGGTTCTCCCTGAAAGCATGTTTACAATAACCACATGGCAAAATAAATCAAGTTACCGAGCATTTTCAATGCAGAAGCAATTGCAATAAACAAAAATGTATGATCATAACATCTTTGACAATTGCTTTCCCTGCTAAAATTCTGAGGACTCAGCAATTCTCAGAACAATAATCGAGAGGGTGATGAATGATGGCAACTTACCCCAGATCAGTTGCTTGAGCTACCAAGATCAAAGTCCATTGTATAATCATATTCAATTGTTGGAATTACAGAGGCTACAAATTTCAAGAATAGGAAAAGATACCTACAAAATATACACTTCCAAACATGAGAGACATTAAAATTAACAAAAAGAAACATGGCAGATAAGAACAGATACTTCAATGTATGTTACTGTACTAAGACACACTGGGAAGACAAAAAATTTGAAAAAAAGTGGAAGACCTCACTTGTCAACTTCTGGTTCAACTCCACGTGACATTAAAACATCAATAATTTTCTTCATGACAGCCCCATGTCGGCATGGATGGACAGAAGCATGCTTTCCAGGCAAGTGGGGATGGTCTTCAATTGTCACCTGCATGCAAATAAACTTGGAGCATAAGAGGGAATTCTAAGAAGTACACTAGAAGAAATACACAAGTTATATCTACATAAACTGACACTTGTAAACCCAAAGTTGAGAATGTATCAATTTGAAAAGAACATTGATCTCTCAAAAACTTGAACCCCAAATCCCTTGGTTGCATTTTGAAGTTGAGAAAGCTTAACACATTGGATCATACACAAAAAATTAAGAACATGCCATTCATATCAATGGCCCTAAATTTCCCTGATGATTTTTTTTTTTTTGGGGGGGGGGATGTGACATTAACTTAGCAGTTTAATAAACACGAATTTCCCTTACATTCTAAAACATGAATCTCATTCTCTCTGTCCTGTTTTCGCATCTCAGAGAAGGAAGTCACTTATTGGTGTTATGGAGCTGGAACAACCTAGTTTCTGGTAAATATTTCCAAAAATGCCATCTCAACAGAGTCTAGGTTTTAAAAAATTCATAATACCTGGATTTTGAACCATGATTCTTATTTTCAGTAACAAAACTAGAAACTAGAAAATAAAATATTAACAAAAACTTCTCCCACTCGCCCACCTCTTTTGCGCCCCCCCCCAAACACAACCACGAGTTTTGAGCAAATTACACCATGGAACTTTTACCACAATTCTATTGTAGTCATAACTTTTTAATTTTATACAATTTGGTCATTAAACTTTTATTAGCATTCTATTGTAGCCTAATAATCAATTTTCCAGCCAAATTAGATGATGAAGCCACCGAAATGCCAAATCATACCATTTTATACCCCACTAATCAATCCCACACCATCTTTTTACTCCTAAGTTTAACTTAATTAAAAATGGGTATTAACTTCACAAAAAAAAAAAAAAAACCACAAGCAAAGAAAGGATCTGGGCATGTAAGAACACAAGCACAATGATTGAAGGAACAACTACATAAAGCTCAAATTTCTATCCATTAACGCAAACTATACTGTTATTATATGTCTTTTCTCTTTCATCTTCCATTTTGTGTTCCAAATGGGTGCCTTCAGGTCATACAACTCTTCAGCTAAAGTATCATCCCCAAAATCTCATGTGGTGATAACAACGACAATGACGGCTGTGATGGATTTCCCCATACAGTAGTCAATTGCAGTTGCCAGGGTTTGATTTTATTGATGTATTTGATAGAGGAGGGGTTATGGTGTTAGATCTATACCGCACACACAAGCAAGGGTCATAGGAAACCTACTGGATTGGGAATGAAGGATGAGCGAAGCTTTGATTTTATTGAACTGGTGAAGTGAAGTCAAAACCATGTGTTTATAAGATTTGGACATGAAATGGGCAAGGAAAGATAAAGTAAGAACAAAGTCAATAAGGGGCAGATGAAACATTGGTTATTTTGTTGCAAGAGCCGGTGGGTTAGAACAAGAAAAATAATTGGTTGAGTCATTCATTGATGATTTTTTTTTTATTTGAACAAAATCTAACCTTTCTTTTTGTTTATATCTTGATAAGAATGGCTTTGATTCGTAAGGATCAAAGATGTTTTTTCATTTTAAAAAAAATAGAAAATAAGTGGTGTTTGTTTTGTGACAAAAAGAGAGGGCAGAAACAAGAGAGAAAGGAGAGAAAGAAAAGTAAGCCAAGGTTATTTTTTTTAGTTCAAGTGGAAGTGGTATCCACTTTAACTTAAGTTAATATGACTAGGAATGAGAAGATGGTTTGAAATTGATTATTCGGTTTCAAAATTTTATGATTTAAGTTTTGGTGTTCACATCATCTAATTTGGCCAGAAAATTGGTAAGTAGCCTATAATAGAATATTAATGAAAGGTTGATGATCAAATTGTATGAATTTAAAAGGTTATGACCACAATAGAATTACGGGGAAAGTTTAGTGACTATTGATATAATTTACCCCAAGAGTTTTCCTCAACCTCTTGAGACTTCCAAAATATTGACTTCTATGGTTTGGTGAATAACAGTTCTTAGAAAGAGGGATTACAAACTAAAACTAACTACAGAATAAGTTATATGGAAAATTTGAAAAAGAGATCTCAATGCTTACCGTTTTCCGTGCATGGTCTTGACTAACATCTTCAAGTACAAGTTCTGGTTGCAAAAGCATCCTTGACTGCCATTTAACAAAGGAAACAGTCAAACAATGAGATACAGTTCACTTGTCATAAAAGAGAATATATGATATAATTTTCCAATTTATGTAACAGATAAAAGATAGAATTATTTCTGGGAAGAATTTCAAGGAAGAGTGATGAACCTCATCATATCCAGTGAGCCATACACGAGGAGTTTGATAATATTTGTCATACCTGAAAATTATTAAGATGAAAAACGTGTTATCATGGGCTAAGCAGCATAATGGATTTTGAAAGTCACACTTCTTTGTAAACATTAACACAACAACAATGATGAAATTTAAAATCAAGGTAAAAATAACAACATTGATAAATCTGAGTAAAACAAAAGACGGTTGAACAAGGTAAAAATAACAACATTGATAAATCTGGGTAAAACAAAAGACAGTTGCCTAATGCTATAAGAATTGCTATATCCAAAATTTGGAAGTAATTTCAGCATCAAAATATATCTTACGTGATGCTGACATCATATGTTCGAGTGCGCAGAATATTATCATCATCAGGTTCTTGAGCTACAAGATAAGTAGTCTGAAGTGTTGCCTGCATCAAAAAGAAAGTGATTGATAATAATCAGAAGTTTCAACTTCCTAAGTCAACAATAAATATGTGGAGAGCAACAATTACAGGGTCTATTTCAATTAGATTGTTAGGGTCATCATAGTCTGCCATGTCTGGGATATCTTCTTCCTCTTCACCTCCAAAATATGAGGGTATCGATTGAATAGGATTTTTTTCACTGATCTCTAGAGCGTCCATTGAGGGTACATTATCATCCTCATCATCTTTAGTTTCTGGAAGCATTATGAAGCATAAAGTCAATGGATTAAACATAAACAATGAAACATCCAGCTTTGGAGTGAAATATACCTTTTGGTTTCCCATGAGTTGCCAGCCAGCCATCATTATCTTCATTATCAAGTAGAACCTCACCTCCAGCAGCTTCATATTCTTCTTCAACAGATGCAGCTCGTCGTAGGCATGGAACTAAAAGAAGTAAATGTTGTCATGAACTTAATGTGATCCATAAAGAACCTTTTCTAGAGCTGTACATACATACACAGAGAGAGAGAGAGAGCGAACTGGATTTTTTTTTTTTTTAATTTAAAACAATGAGACTTGCAATTTCACTTAAAGTTTTTTCTTCAAAGAATAAGAACAACTATCAAACCTGGAACGGCCATGTAAACTTGCAATTTCTACCATTCTCATAAGCTGGCAAGAGATCAATACTAAAAAAAAAAAAAGTGGCAGAGGACAAGCATTATTTACCATTCCGAGTGATCAAGAACTGTTTTTCTGGAGGCAAATAAGGCTTCCTCTTGCTTGGTTCCCCTGATTCCCTATTCAGGTAAAAAGAAAAATAAATGAAAAATTGTAAAACCTCATTGTCATAAAAAGGCCAATCCTTTAAGTGAAAATTGTACCAAACCAAAACGATATGCTAAAATTATTTTCTTCTTTTAATGGAATTATTCCAATAATTACGTTTTAACTTAACAAATTTGGGCTAGAGGTTAAATAACAGTGAATATAAGCTTTATAAGAGTCTGATTTGGCATGCCAATCACTCCTATGTTCCCAATGTGTTCTCATGGAAATTGAAAAGTATCCAAATAACAAATTCTTAAAAAAAAACAGAAAATTTAACCCATAATCATTAACGATCCAAAAACGAAACCAAAGACTAGATATTTCACTCCATTGACCAACATTACCGTAAAAATAACCCCCAAAATCCAGCTTAAAACAAGTAAATTAAGCAACAACCACACCAACAAAGAAAAGAAGGGCTGCACTAGCCCGAAAGAAAAAAATTGAAACATGGAAAACATTAGCGGTATGGGCAAAAGGGTAAAATCACCATGACCAGGTGGGGCATTTGGAGACAAGATTATCACCGGCGAGAATGAATTCGCTGACGCTAAGAACACCTTTCTCTTTGAAGGCAGAGACCGTTCGCGGCCCTGTGATTCGCTCTACTGTACCTTTGAACGCTTCGTGAAGCTTCTGCGACAGTACCATCTTTCAATTTTCTGATAAAATAACAATTTAGATCTCGATAACCCTAGAATAGAATTGCAGACGGAAAGAACAAAGGGAACACGGTTTGCTCTTGGTTATCACGTTTTGTTCATAGTTTATAACAGTATGCTTTTGATGAGGTCTTTATAATGGAATGAAAGAATTATTAATATAATAAAATGAATTGTTTTGATTTGAAAAGAAAATGTTAAATTATATTTATGTTTGAGATGATACAAATGAAAATAAATGTTTTGCAATTAATTTTATTTGTTTGTACTGTAATAAAATGAAATGTTATCTTAAAATTGATAAAAATACTCTTATATATATAAATATAATTTTTTTTTATTTTTTTTTATTAAATATTTAATATTAAAATAAAATTTATTGTTATTATTTAAAAATTATATTTTATTTTTATTCACAAATTGAAGTAAGTAATACTAATTTTATTAAAAGAGAGCAATGAGTGCTAAATTGGAGTAAGTAATACTAAATTTGATATTTGATTAAAAAAAAACTCTCTAATATAGTATTAAATTTGCTATTTATGATATTTGATAGCCAAGTCGCTATCAAATATATAAAATAATAAATTTAACACAGCATAAAGTGACTAAAACTATCATTTTATATTAAAAATTCATTATTATCAGATTGATCATTATTATATATTATTGATATTCTCTATTTTTCTTTCCAAATTTATTCTTTATTAATTGGCTTTAAAATTCCTTTTGACTTCTGTGTTAAAAAAATTAAAGCATCTCTAATAGTTTTTTGTTTTAAAAATATTTTTATTTTTATTTAAGTTCAACATATTCTTTCTATTTTTATTTTTTATTTTACAGTTTTTATAATTATTAATATTTTTAATTTTTAATTTTTTAAAAAGTTTGGTAAAATAAAATATAAAATTAAAAAAATAAATTAATAAAATGTCAATGGAAAATGAGAACATAGTGTGAAATTTGAGTTTATAGATATAAAAAAAGGGGGCAATAGAACTGGGAATATTTGTTCCTGTTACTGTACAATTATTATTTTTTTTTTTAAAAAAAAAAACACCCGGAAGCCAAAGTCAAACCCAACCAAAAGCTAAATAAACCTAAAGCCTTGAAATTCTCAGTTCAATCAGATAAAGCAAGGAACAACAATGAAATAATAAAAGAGAGAAGCAACAGACAACGATCGATAGAGAGTGAGAGAGAAAAATAGAGTGTTCAGTGAGGAAGCAAATTGTTGTCGTTGATTGAAAAAACTGATTCCAAATTGTTGTTGTGTCTTCTGATGTGGGTTCGGTGAGGAAGCAAATTGTTATCACAAATAACCAAGGGCAAATATGTAATTGTATGACCATGTAGCCTTGGAACCCGTTGAAACACCCCAATTTGGGGTGTTGTAATTTATTGGTTTGGGTGGTAATGGATTGGTTTGCCAAAACCTCTCAAACCAATCCATTTCACTCCAAACTCTTCTATCCAAACACCAAAATATTTTCTAAATCAATTCATTCCATTCTTTTCCATTATAAACCTATAATCCAAACAATGTGAAAGAAAAAGAATCAAATCAGACATCAGTTCTTTTCCCCTGGTTACTAAACAGTTCGTACTGTCGTTCAAAGACACTGTTGGCTATTTCTTTCCAGCCTTTAAAAAGACCTTGGGGTCGTTTCACTTTCAATATGTCCACAAACCCGACAACCTGTTGTTCGATGACATCTAACTTTCCACTCTTCAAATGAAATGACAAAATTAGCCTTAGTAGAAACGTCTTCGAAACAAAACAAATAAACAAACGAAACAGACACGTCTTTCTACAGCTCTTAGCGATCAGTTTCTGGCATCATCTGCCACTGGCAGGCATCAGCACCTCGCTTCCGCCACCACCTATATTGAAATTGAAATTGTTGCAATGAAAAATGAAATTGAGAAGAATGAAATCTCGTGTATCTCTTGTTAGCATTATTTGTAACAATTTAATTCAGGATCTTGTATATAAATTTAAAACACCAAATCTAACAATTAAACGAAAACAAATTACATACTTGTCTCCGCGTTGAATCCCAAATTGTTTTGAGTCATGATTACAGACGCTGAAATTAAACCACTTAAATAATACGTCA
>CATIWR010352787.1:0-14893 GCA_949677035.1 Omphalea diandra
AAAACTTTCAATTACTTTTTTTTTTTTTTTTTTTAAAATTATAAAAAAAAAACCATTTTTAACTCTGGTTACCCCTTCTCCCTTTATAAATACCCCCCCCCCCCCCCCCCTCATTTTGAAAAGGGAGGGAGAGGCTTGGAAACCCTAAGGTTACTCCACCAAATTCTCTCCTTAAACACCATTTACATAGAAACTCTAAACCTTCACCTATTCCAAACCTTTCCCCAAGGTAGAATAAGGCATTTTTCTTCACTTTTGTGCATTTCCATAAGCATTTTAGAGGATATTAGACCCATAATGAGCCTTTGAGGGCATATAAACATGCAAAGACATCTAGGGATTCCCATTTCCCTATTTTCTTCTTCCTTTTCTTTTCTTCTTCTATTTTCTAAAATCCAAGACATAAGGGCAATATAGCCTTATTTGGAGGTTGTACAACCCTGTACCTAGGCTGTAAAGCCCTAATCTTGAGCTGTATAACCTAGTTTGGCTAGTAAATAGAGTTTTGAAATTCCATATCTTTTTCATTCAGATCCCTTATTTTCTAAAGTGTTTCTTTTGATGTTTAAGTGTTTTAGCAATATAATAGGATAAGGAATAACACCTTTGGACTCCTATTCATTTCAAAAATGGAACTTTGGCATTATGTTAAAGTGTTTTCATAAACTCTATTTATGTAATGTTTCATGCTTTTACTTAAGATTTTGCTAAGGTGATTAAGATTTTCTTTTAGTCATTTTAAGGTAATGACCAAGTAAGAAACTTGAGGTTTCAATGACCTTGAAAATCCATATTTTCATGGATTTATTATTATTTGGAGTATATGAATTGTGTTTTAGCCATGTGTTACCTTTTCTTGATGTGCATTCTAACCCACCTCATGGTTAGTAGTGCATATGAATGCCATGCTCTTTGAAAGCTTCACAGGGAGAGGACTCATCAATCCTAGGATCCATTTCATGATGATTTTACCTTAGGATATTGAAAATCCTCCAGGTGCTTTGCATTACATGTTTATTATGCTATGCCTTCTTCATTAATGCCATTGCATCTATTATCATGTAATATGTTTCATATTGTGCTTTATGTGTTTATTGATGAATATGGATAATATTTTAGGCCTCCTAATTGATCCTTAACATGGTAAAATAGATTATGAATAATGGACTGATAGGCTAGGATCCTAAGCTATAATGATAAGATAGTATGCTTCCTCTATGATTATCCATTCCTAGTAGATTTTAGGGGTTGTTTTCTTATTTTTTAATTTATTTTTTATGTATTAATGTTGCTTCCTTTTGCAGGTTAGAAGATCTATTTAATACATGCTTCATGTTAGTTTAAATTAATTGCATGACAATCTTACCATTTGAATGTGTATTCCCCATCTTCACCTTGTATATATTATCCATTATTTTCTAGCATGTTACATATCATTCATGCATTGCATACTTTATTGTTATAGTTGATGGCTTATTTAGATGGATGTGCCTAGATGGATATGTGAGAAATTGATTAATATAGGCAAGGTATAAAAATGAACCAAAGATGCTCGAAGGCCAGATCCTTTAATCCGGCTTGTAGGGGCTACCTAACCTTGTCCCCACGCTATACCCAATTCCCGAACTTGATCTCTTATGGGGTAAAGATGGATTGGGCTTTCTAATTGACTTAGGTCTAGACTAAAGTAGAGTGGCGACTTGATTTTGATTAGGGATAATACCAAAGTATCATCCCACTTTGGTCTCTTGTTGACAATAACTTTGGAAAAGGCTTTTATCTTGTGAGTTGCCTTATTAAGGGTCCCTCAATGATCCTAAACATATGCCTTTACTAGGGGTTACTACCAATGTATGACTTATCCTTTCAATCCCTCAATAATCAATAAAAGGTAGGAGTCACATGCAAGATTCCACTTGTTCAAGTGAAATTTGAGGCGCTCACAGGTACCATACATCAAGTATCGATAAACTTATATTTTATTTATATTTCTTTATTTGTTTGCTCGGTTTGGAAAAAGATTATCATTGACTCTCATAATCAAGTTACCAAGAATTTTTTTTTTATTAATAATGCATACCAATTACAATTGTCTATATAATCATGTCTTTATAAGTTTATAAATACTTTATTTAAATATCATATTTTTATTGTATGATGATTTATAATTTGTATATATATGGGGAGGAAGCATAATGAGTGTAAGAATGCAAATGGTTTGAAGTTAATGAACTTGAATTTTTGAGAATATTATATGAAAGAGTAAAAAAAGATCTAAATGGATCCCCTACCTTTAAAGCAACAGATTGGCAACAAATGAGGGAGGAATTATAATTAGCTTATGGAGAAAGATATAGTGTTGGAAAGTTTAAGGGAAAGAATAACCATCTTCATCAAAAGCATCACTAATTTTCTCTATTGTTAGAGCATACTGGTGTTGCTTATGACTCAAATTCAAATATTTTTTTTATTGTTAAAGATGTGTGGCAAATGTTTTATACGATAATATACTTATAACTAGATGTTTTGAATTATAGTTACTTTAGCTTTAATTTATGATTGAAAAAAACTAATTTAAAGTATACGTTAATATACAAAAGCATAGAAACTTCAAGGGATTCAAGAAAATGGTTGTAAAAATTATCAATTACTTGGGCAAGTCTTTAGTAAATCAATCGCTATTAAACATCTTTACCATGCATCAACACACTCACCACCTACCTTAGATGATGAGTGGTACAATGAGGAAGAATTTCTTAACAAAGGTGTGTATGTATTTGAGGGTGAAAAATCTAGTACAAATAACTCAAAAGGAAAATGATCTAATGACGAGTTTCCTTTTGGTTATGCTAGTGCTGAAAAAGAATCAAAATTAGAAAAATTAGATGCTTGTTGGAAAAATTGGCTTTTTCCCTTAATGCTAGGACTGAAAGAGACTTGGTCAAAGCATAAATGTATAAATCTTAGAGTAGTCAAGCTATAATTAGAGTATTAGATCCATATTCAATTGAAGCATGTGTGGAAGTGTTGGAGATGATTGATGACATTTCAAAAGAAGTTTATAATAAAGCACTAGAAAAATTTATGAACAGAGATTGGAGGAAAATATTCATATTGATGAGCGCTAATAGGAGACGTGATTGGTTAGAAAGTTTGCTGTGATTTAACAGTGGTTTTGTAGGCACTTTTGTTTTTTAAACCATATTTTAGTATTTTATTAAGAGAACTTATTTAAGTTTTTTGTTTATTTTCTATGTTATGATAACAACATTTAAATTAATTAAAGTTTATGATGTAATAGTTATATGGTTTATTATTTTATCCTTTTAATATAAATTGAATGAGTAATATTTAGGAAGTGATGATTTTTGCATTCATTTTTTTATACTTTGAATTTTAATGCAAGTTAATGGCACTGCATTTAGGAAGTGACAACTCTAGCACTAATGATAATGATAATGTAATAGATTTAATGATGGCTAGATATTTGTGGAACATCAATGATATTTCATTGGAAGAATCCCTTCTAGGACACTCATGCTAAGTGGGAAAGAATATATTATTAAAGTATTGGTAGGAAATCCAGCTAGATGTTATGAGAGGTTTCGCATGGCACCATATGTATTCATTAATTTGTACAATTGATTGAAAATTATGGGATTACTATAAGATAGAAAAATATTAGTGTAAAAGAAGGGGTGGCCATGGGATTAGCAATACTGTGTCATAGTACTTGTTAAAGACTTATGGTTGAGAGGTTTCAACATTCATCTAGTATAGTGCACAAATGGACAACAATGGTGATTGGAGCCTTGGAAACTTTTGGTATACATTTAATAAAATATAAGAATAGAGGTCCAATACAACCTGAAATTTAGGGTAATCCAAAACGGTATCCATATTTCGAGGTATGTTAATTAATTTTATAGTATTCAATGATTTTTGTATAATTAAATTTTATTATATATTTTTTATAAAAATGTATAGGTGCAATAGATGGTACCCATGTAGTTGCATGGTCTCCATCATCAAAGCAAAAAACTGTTCATGGTAGAAGGCATCACTTGTCACATAAAATGTTATGGCTATTTGTTCCCATATTATTATATTTTCATACGTGTATACTGGTTGGGAAGGGACAACTAATGACTCTCGTGTGTTTCTTGATGCAATAACTACATAAGGAAATGATTTCCATTTCCTCTAAATGGTAATTCTTTTAGTTATATGCTAATTAGTTAAATAGTATTTATAATTAATAATAATTTATTTTATATTGTAGGTTATAATTATGTTGTAGATGCTGGATATCCAAATATTTCACAATTTTTAACACCATATTTGTTGTGAATGCTTAGAGAGCTTGTGACCCTAAGGCATTGGTCTAACTCCTCTACTTTGAATGATAACAAAACAATGACAAAACCCTGATAAGTTATAATGTTTGTATTTTAGTGTTTTTATTTAAGTGCTATAGCTTGGTCCTTCTAATAGGCATTGGACATTCACAATGGGCATTGGACCATTCAATAGGCATTAAAAGATGAACAAAGGGCATTGACTGAATGTTGTAAAGCCAAAGTCTTTTAGACCTCACAATGGGCATTGTCCCTTTGTAAAGAGTGTTGGAGAAGTGCTATAGTTTGAGCTATGTACTCTAGACCTCGACACGGGTGTTGATCTAGCTTGGAAACATGCATTAGAAAGTGCCCCAAATTATGCTACACTTTTTAGACCAACCAATTAGGTTGGTAAACACACAACAAATGTTGAGATGTTTTCAATGGGCATTACGAGATCTCTAATAGGCATTGAATCATTTTTATAGTTTTGAAAAATAGAGCACCAAGTTCATGCTTTTTGGAAAATCAACAATTGTTGTTCTTACTCCAATGGGCATTAGAGTAAAAGCTAACGAGCGTGTAAGGAGGATAAATAGGTGTTGGAAGTATCCATTATAAGTTCAACAGATGTTGTGATCTCTAACAGCTGGTTTTGCAGAAAAGCTATTAAACTGAATATCAACTTTTCCCACAGTTAATTTTTAGAGTTTGGCTAGATTAGGACCATTTCTAAAAGACTAGAAATAGTTTAAAGACTTTGGTGAACATTAGTAAACATTTAGAGAACATCTTTGCAACCTATTATGCAAATCTTTCGTGGTGTTGCTTGTATTTTGGGTAGAGTGAGAAAATTTTTAATATTATTTTGAGAGTAGGTTTTCTTAAGTACTAAAAGTGTATTCGTTGCCTAATTGAGAGGCATTGACATTATTGGGATTCATCCTTACTATGGTCGTAAAGGTTGGTATTGCACCTTAGAAAAATACCAAAGGTTGGGTTGGCACTTTTGTTCCTTATAAAATAGAGTAATTGTAAAGGTTGTCATTGAGCCTTGAAAATGGAAAGGTTGTCTTTGAGCCTTAAAAAGGGAAAGCTTGTTCTTGAGCCTAGAAAATGAATAGAAAGGCCTAAGTGAAAACTTAGGGGGTGAAGTAGGGATGTTGCCGAACCATTATAAAATTTGTGTATTCATTTATGTTTGTGACTTTTGTTATTTTTGTTTATGTTTTTATTTATAACCCAATTCACCCCCTCTTGGATTGCCTTATCTGCCACTCATTCAAACAATATCGTGGTGAAAGGTAGCATCGAGATGATTTTCATGGATGAGGACAAATTACCAAAAAATATAAGTTATTTAATCATAGGCATTCATCATTGCTCAATTTAATGGAAAAGGCATTCAGTGTGCTAACCTCTAGATTTCCAATTTTAAAGTCCATACCAAACTACCCTTTGTGAAGATAAAAGTTAATTCCTATTGCATGTTGTACCTTACATAATTTTATCAAGATGGAGGATAGAGCATATCGATTATTTACATTATATGAAAAAGGATTAACCATAAATGAGGAAATTGGTGTTAGTGTGGTTCATGATGGCACTCACATAGATCTATCCCAACAACGCCAGATGAGTATTATTCGAGAAAATATTTTGGATCAATTATGGAATGATTATAATAATAATCGTAATAGGAGTTAGAAATTTTTTTAGTTATTTTAATAAATTAAGCTATGCTCTTTGTTTATTTTTTTTATTTAAACTATGTATGCAATTTAATATATTTTTGTATAACATAATGAACATTTTCTTTTTAGTTTTTTTTCATAGTAAGAAAAATATTATTAAATAAAAAGTTAAAGAATAGGTGTTTGTTTTGATAAGAAGTTATCAACCAAATTTAATACTGTAGACAAATTTACGGTATTGATACTCATTTATAGTTGGTGGTATCAGTATTTTTTAATGAAGGTATCATTAAAAGTTGATATATGAAAAATGGCAATATAATTTTTTCATATTCAACAGTTAAAGTTTGAAACACATTTTTAATAAGAACAAGTAAACATATATTCTATTTTCAAAAAATAGAAAATAGTTTTCAATTTCTAATAAGTAAACGTATTGTACAAATTTTCTATAAAAATGAAAATTTTCATTTACTTTGAAAATTAGAAAATGAAAACAAGAAATTAGTCTCTATAAGTAAACACTGCCTCAAACTCTCCATCTATAAGTGGTTGTTGAGCTAGATGTTCTACAATTGCTTGACCTTTGATCACCTTCTTATTCACATATCTAATATCAAATTCAGCCACAAGTATAAGCCACTTTACCAATTTTTTGATCATAGACAGGGCTTTATATAGGCATTTAATTATATTAGCCTTTGAAACAACCTTAATTGAATATGATTGGAAATAGTGTTGTAATTTCTTCATAGCCCCATACCATAGCCAAGTAGGTTTTCTCTATCTAGTTGTACTCCATCATCTTGTGCTAACATTGCCCTTATAGATTTCCCTTCTATAGTTAAGTATAGAATCACTAGTTTATCTGACTTTAGAGGTTTCAACACTAGTGGATTTAACAACTACTTTTTATTTTTTTTTCTCTTGCAAGCCTTTTGGCATTGTTCATCCATACTATAGGCTGATTATCTTTCCTCAACAACTTGAAGATTGGCTCATAAATAGGAGTAAGTCTAGTCATGAATTTGCTGATGTATTGAACACGACCTAAAAATCTTTGATTCTCTTTCTCATTCTCGTTCTCTATCTTTGGTTTAGGCATTTCTTGAATGACTTTTACTTTATTTAGGTCCACTTCGATTTTGTGAGCATCTTAGACCTTATGATGCAGGCCCAATAATGAAAACTATTGGATTTATTCCCCAAGAGTGAAAGGGGAAGTTGCAATAAGAAAGGATCAAAGCTTAAGGAGGCCTTAGATTAAACCCCACTAATGCCCAAAGCCTAATAAAACCCAAATCAAAGATTATGCAACCAACTTTGAAATGGTCGTACCACTATTTTACTTGGCTATATAGCCTACCACTTAGCTGTACAACCAAGATTGAAACCCTAACTAGTAAAAGGTTCTGGCACCTTGACCCTTGTTACTCACTTTGTTGTATAACCAATGACTTGCTATATAAACCACTTAAAACCCCTAATTCTATAAGGTTCATGAATCTTATCTATTATGGGTTAAGAATAGAGTGAAACTTGAGCTATCTTAGCTTTGGTGCACCCCTTTGTATTTATAAATATCCCTTTTATTTTGAAAAGGGGAAAAGGCTTGGAAAAACCCTAACAAAACTCTACTAAATTTTCTTCATAAAAATTCAAAAGCCTAGAAATAAAAATCCTAACACATTTATTTAAGTATTTAAGGTGGTTCCCTAAGCTTGGTGATATTCATTTACTTGCTAATCTTTACATTTTTGAAGGATTAAACATATCATAGTGCCACTGAGGGTAAAACAATAAGCCAAAAGCATTATAGTTCCTCTTAACTCCTCTCCTTCTTCTTCTTCTTCTTCTTCTTCTTTTAAGAAAAAACCTAATCTAGGTGGACTATACATACCTCTTGTGCTCTGCATATACCATTAAATAGGATAAACAAACCACAAGTTGGTTTGTACAACCCTTTTTGATTAAGGCATATTGCAAAAAAATTCTTCTCCTTTATATGATCTTTTCTCTTTTTATGGTTTTTTGGGGATATTTTAGGAGCTTAAATGGCAAAATATAGTGTAGGCCTCATGGCCTAAGACCCATATTCCTTCAAAAATTAAGATAGGATTAAGATTTTGACTTATTTTCATAGTTTAATGCTTTTAGTTTTAATTTCTTCATGTATTATCTTTTTTTTTCCTTTACTTTGAATATTCTGTTGTAGGTTTTGGCCATGATCAAGAGAAGGTTTTGTGACTCCCTATGACCTTAAGAGCCTTTAAGATTCTATTTGTCATTTATGGTTATGTTTTTACTCTAATCACGATTACTATGAAGGAGTGACTAATTATTTAACAAGTTCACTCTATTCATTTGCTTTTAGATGGTTGTCTTCATTAGAGTTGGGGATAAAGATCAATTATTTATGATCCCTATTATGCCTCATTTCATGCTTAATGAGGGTAAGTTTTGAGCTTCTATTTAGTCTCATTAACATTCTAGCCTCTAAATGACTAAGGGAATATTTATGGACACTTTAGCTCTTTAAGAGCATTATGGAGAAGGGTTCAATAAGCCTAGGATCCTAATATTATTGTTTTGTCCAAGGCCTTTAACGTCCTCCAAAGTGCATTTGCATAACATGCCTATTATATTCCATTTTCCTTAACTCATGTGTTTGTGTTTATTTATTATTAGTATTCCATGATTCATGTGATGTTAGGATTACATTGACTTTTGACATAGAGCTTAATTAAGTTCCCTTGATTTGGAGGAATTTTGGTGAGATCCTTTGCTTTGATGCATTTTATTATGTGTGTTGTTAGGATTTGACTTATTGATGGTCACTAACTTGTGTCTTCTTTGTATAGGTGGCCATATGTATATGGTAATCCTTATTATTCATGTTTTATGATTGTTTGTAATGCATGATCTGCCCCATTTGACTTTGAATGTATCTTGTCCCCTTGAGATTAGTTATAATGTCTTACTCATATGCTTAATTGAGATGCACTAGAAAGTTGTTTAGGAGTGATAACTGGATTAACTAATAATATGACTAAAATGATAAAATGTGAACAAAAGAAGCCTAAAGGTCGAATCTCTAAATCCAAGTAGTTTAGGGGTGCCTAACCTCTTCGCTATGCCATACTAATTTTCAAACCCAATCTTTGATATGAATTAAGCCTTCTAAATGACATAGATAGGTTCATAATTTATCATTGCTCAAATTCTTGTCCTTACCAAAGTTGGGTGGTATCACTACATTCAATTAAGGATGATACCAATGCATTGTCTTACTTTGGTCCCTTATTGATCACCATTTTGGGAAAAGAGCTTTTATCTTGTGAGAGGCCTTATGGATCCCTTGTTGATCTAAACTCAAGCCATAATTAGGGGTTACAACCAGCATATGACCCTCATTCTCTTGATCCTTAAATAATTGATCAAAGGTAGGAGTCATAAGTAAGATTCCATTAGTTCAAGTGCAACCTAAAAATTGCTTTGGCACTTACCGTGGTGACTCCATTGGATATTGAACCTAGAATATCTAATTCACATTTTGTCGTATCATCTTTATCATTAGTTAATCCATTGCATTCATTTGATCTTCACACTTTTATACATACACTAGGTCTGCCTTTAGAATAAATCGATTAATTCTCTAAATGTGAGACTTAAGCTCCATTTGGGCTTATGATATAGTGAGAAGGGTTCATCACTCACAAGCCAAGTTCCTTCGAGTATATTAAATGGGAAGGAGGGGGGGAAGGGAGGGGAGGGGGAGGTTCATGAGATCCATCCTCTAAGCTTATGGGAGCCATAAACTATAACAACCATCTCAACTACTAGGCGCATGTAAGAGCGAATAACACCTTGGAATAGAATACCCCCTTGTTTGTATTTCTTCTAAAAAAGGAGGGTTGACGTCCTCAAAGAACATGATTATGTAAATATAATGTTATCCAACTCCCTTTTGGTGTAATATTCTTGTTTGTGTATTTCTCATACCCTGCTGTGTAAATGTTTTAACTTCTTAGGTAAATATGTATGTCCCTTACCTCCTTTGTTAAAGGGATTCTTTACTCACTTATATATCTATTTTAAGAAATGTAAAGAGTTTTTTTTATTTGACTCTTTTTTTATTTATTTGTTAATTCACATGTACATGTGTTCTTTTGGGACTTTAACTTACTTGGTTTGAGGTGACACCGTATATTCTTTATCCCATCATGATAGAAGAATAAGACTCTATCTAGGAAAAAACCTCTAGATTGTTGGAAAGATGTTTATAATTATGTGTGCATTTCATGCATACATTCATCTTTTATCCTATTCATGCATCATGCTAATAACCTTTATTTTGTTGCCATTATAGCTCCATCTAAACTCTTATGGAAGAGAAGGGACAATTAACTTGCTAGAAAAAGTAAAATGCCTAACCCAATTCGAAGATTAGAATTATTCATGGAGCCAACTATGCCACTTAAGGTGATAGAGAGGATAAGGGATGATCTTAGCCATACTATGAAGAAAAGAATTACTAAGGGAGTGAATAAATGCCTTAATGAGATTTTGAAAAAGACTGATGCATTAACCTGTAGGACTGGTAAGGGAAGCACCTATGAAGGCAACCTAGCCTATGGTGATCAATGATGATTTGTTTGGGATGAAAGAGTGTCATGAAAGTAAGCTAACTAAAGAGGTGGGAAACACTATTATAGCTTTTGATAAGCTTATAAAGACTGAGAACAGTACTTAGTTTGAAGATCTAGCTAAATAATTGGAAAAGTTCCAAAAGGCACTCGACACTAAAGGTCTAAAGAGAGGAATGGACTTTGAAAAACAATTTGCCTATACGCCCGAAAAGCTTCAAGCTAATTTTCAAATGCACAATTTCATGAAGTTCACAAGAATTCATAATGCAAAAATAAAATTTAAGTATATATGTTGGTCTTGATGGTCTACAGGATACCAATAGATATTATGCTTTTGAGTTATCATTAGAGGGCTTGGCAAAAACTTGGTATTTTAATCAATCAAAGATGATCAGAGAAGATTGTAAGGAACTGATGAAGGCTTTTGAAAAGCACTATGACTATAATTTGGATCTAGAAGTCACTTTACAGGATCTAGAATTCTTAAAATAGAAGTCAGGAGAAGGTTTTAATGACTATCTAAGGAGATGTAAAAAGATGGCCTTTGAAAAGACCACTAGACTAACTAAAAGAAAACAAGTCTGGATTATTGTTAGCAAAGCTTTATCCAGCATAAGCTCTAGGATTAGAGGTATGTTGATGTAAGATTTTAAGGACTTTAGGGAAATTGGTTTACAAGCCAAGGAATTAGAATCCAAATTAAAGAGGTAGTATGGTAGAAAAAGGAGTGTGCCATCTTAAGCCCAGGGACAAAAAAGCAAGAAAACTAACAAGAATGTAGTAAGGGCACATAATAGTTCATTAATTTGGGAATGACTTTATCCAAGGCCTTTGAGAGGTTACAAAAGAAAGGAGTGTTCAAGCCATTAACACCATGGCCTCTTCCTGATCCTTTGCCAAAAGGTATAATGCAAATACTTACTATGCCTTCCACCAATAGGCTAGGCATAACACAAATGATTATTAAAGATTGAGGCATGAGATCTATGATCTCATTGATAATAAAACCATTGTGCCACCAAACTTTAAAAGACCAAGCATATGGGGAAATTCGCTCCTAAACTATTATAATGTTCCACCCTTAAACTAAGGGACCTTTGTGGTTAATTTCAAAATTTATAAAGAGGTTGTGATGGCCACCTTTAATAAGGTGAACTCCATGAAGATTGTAATTATTGTTTGTTATATTAATCCATAAGAAAGCCCAAATACGTATACAACAAAAATGAATAGAGGGAGAATGATCAAGCTATGGGAGGAAAGTGACAAAGAGAAGAAAAGGAGTAGGTAAACCATGTAATCAGGAATGGGAAGTATAATCCAGATAGGGCGGTCATTAAAGAGCCTAGAGTTGAGAAGGAAGTGGATAGGCTTATGGTGAAAAAGGAGGAGAATCATAATTTAAGACAATTAAAAAAGATGCTAACTCAGATTAGTGTGTGGAAATTGCTTCTCAAGAGCATAAGAGGGAAATGACTGAAGATCTATCGAATTCGATCATCTTTAAGGAAGTTGCATAATTTTGGGGTGTCAAAAATAGATCTAAACGCAATAAATAGTATTATCCAGGCTTGTGGTGATAGTAGAAGACCAATGACTGGTATGTTTAAGACCATGGTGAAAATTGGGTTTATAAAGACGATAGTGGAATTTATAGTGATGGACATTCCCATCATCTTTTCTTTATTATTAGGAAGATTGCGGTATCATCTATAGGGAGGTGTACCCTCTACTGTACACTAGAAAGTCAAGATCCCCTACAAGGGTAAGATAATGACAATTTATGCAGAAATTAGGGAGATTGTGTTGACATTGAGCATAATCGTCCCACATCTTAAAGGTTTCCAAGTTGCAGCAGTCACAGACAAGTGGATTGATCTAAAAGTGATGGGCATTATAAAGAATATGAACTTTCTTCTAGGATAAGGCTAAGAAAGAACTCTATAAGTGTGTTGGAATTCCCAAAATTCATACTTAAACTACTAGAGGATTAGATTATCATGGAAAATGAGGATAGCTAGAGATAAGGGATTTGCATAACCCTCTATCTAATTTCTTTATATGAGAAAGAAAGATGGTTGGAGAGGTCAAAGAGGAGACCATTGAGGAAGATGAGAAACATGTGAAAGATGATCTTATGGATGATCTTGAGAAAGCATTCTTTTTTATGCAAGTTAAGGAAGTAAGATATCTAAATTACCAAGACTCATTTTATTGGACTAGGTTAGTCAAACCTAAGTCAAAGGCCTCTTTTAATCTTGACAAATGAAGATTGATAGGTATTAATGTCTTGTTTAAGTATTATTTTTGTAGTTTCTAAGTTAATTTTCATTGAAAGTTAAATGGAAGTCTAAATCTCTAACTTTAGGTAAAATATCCAAATTCGTGGTCAAGATCCTATAATTCACGACCCAGACTTTGCTTTAAGGATGGATGAAGTCAAGCTAGAAGAATTCATGAAGGAGATCATAACCGAGATCTAGCCGAAGGAAACTTGATTGACTCATAAAGAGAATCGCGGTGATGTTTGCGTCCAGAGTTACGATCGCAAATTTCACATCTGAAAGGATGGAACCAAGTCTGCTATCAAATCGCGCCAAGTGTCCAAGGCAATTATTGGAATATCAAATTTCATGAGGGCAAAGCACTTGTCATGATTGCGACCTAAAAAAAGTGTTCTCTTTTCATTAAACAAAGGGATTCACGGTCTCTGTTGCACCTTAGAAGAATATCAATTGCGACTGCAACTTTTGGTTAGTTGGTTGGTCAAATAGAAGGCTATATTTGTTGGAGCACTAATGATAGAAGGACACATGGGCTAGCCGTTAGACACATAATGAGGTTCTCTATTGCGATTTCAGTCTTTCTAGTGCAAATTGGAAAATCATGATTGTGAAATGCTAGTCACAACTGCGACTTCAGTTTGACAGACATTTAATGCAAAATTTGCCTAGCTTACCTTAGAGATTTAGGCATAGTTTGTGAGTAACATCTCTTTAGTGGTTGTTGCCTATAAATACTCCACCAAACAAATATGAATGCAAGAGAATTTCATTTATTGTAACCAAGCTCTTGTAAATTTGCTTCACAACTTCTTATTCTCGATTGTAAGTTCTTGATTGTTTGGTATAAGCATTAAACACCTTTGTAATTGGGTTGAGAGTTAACCTAGCTACCAAAACTCTTGTAATACGTTAAAATATGAGCCTGTCTAAAACACTTGAGTAAGGTTTTATATGAGCCTAAAAACACAAATTGTAAGGGTTATGTATGAGCCATAAAACACATTGTATAAGTTTAGTGTGAGCTTGGAAATGCTAATTTTAGTTGAGTGAAATACCCAATTATGAAGAAATAGAGAGTGGAGGTAGGATTTGTTAACATCTCAACCACTATAAACACCTTGTGTTCTTTCTCTCTATTCTTTTTCAATTCACTTACCTTCTAATCTTCCTTTCAAATTTTTTAGACTCTCATCAATTCAACCCTTCTTCTTAGTGTATTAAGGCTAATGTGTGGTATCAGAGCTTCATCTCATTTCAAGGCTTACTTGCGTCAGAGAAGATCATGGCATAAGAAGGAATCCATACCCATCTAAAGTGGATCTGACTATAGTCATTGGAAGTATAAGATGGAAATTTACTTAGATAACGATGTGGTGGATCTTCGGGACATCGTAGCTAAAGAGTGGAAACCACCTATTAAGGTGGTGAATGGAAGGAAAGAATTGATCCTAAAAGAAGATTGGGTTGAAGCTCATAGGAGATCCAATGGAAGAAACAAGAGAGCTATGACAATCCTTCTTAGTTCTCTATCAAGAGAAGAAAATGAAGGGTCCAAGGGTCCAACGTTGCCTCACAACTCATGGGATATGGAAGGCCTTGGGAAACTAACTTGAAGACACTACTTTGATGAAGTCCAGTAGGCTTGAAATGTATGTGACTGAATGAGAGCTGTTTATGATGAAGGAGAATGAAAACATCATGGATATGATGAATAGGCTCCTTTCAGTTGTCACCAATATAAAGAAATTTGGAAGAATTCTCACCAATCATGAGGTACACTCAAAATGTAACATCCCCAACACAAATCATATACATTTTAAATTACGTAATATTTGAATATATGCATTGAATAAATAAGTATTTAGGCATGTGAATTGGAGAAAACACGACAATGACACTTGCACTGTTGTAATTTGGATACTTGA
>CATIWR010352829.1:0-14906 GCA_949677035.1 Omphalea diandra
ATATATATATATATATATATATATATATATATATATATATATATATATATATATATATTTTGCATATGGTATAATATATAAAAAAAACTTAAAGAGTAAATGAATTTAACAGGTATCCCAGCATTCATGCTTTTATTATCCACTCCCATCATAACAGAACATGAAAATTTGGAACTATATGTTAAACCAAGTTGCTTGTGGCAACTCCGCAAGATAATCTTGTTGCCAACTTTCTTCCTTAGGAATTCTCAATTTCTTTTACTTCATTTACACTTCGGTTTTTTTCCCCCTTATTAAGAAATGCAGAAACAGAAAAATATATTTCTTTAAAAAATTCATTTGTATAATTATACTTTAACGGTCCAGTAGTTGTTGTCAAAATTTCATTTCCACACCTAAATTTATGTGTTCCAACTTTGACCATGAATGGGTAAAAGATTTATAATTACAATTAAAATTATATCTAAGGTGGGTATTCGATCAAATTGAATCGAATAGAAATGAACAAAAAAAAATAAAAATTGAAAATTGAAAAATATAAATCAAACTAAATTGAATAAATTTATACATTAAACTGAAATTTATCTAATTTGATTTAATTTTAGTTTGATTCAATTCGGTTTAAATGAAATTTTTTTAAAAAATTGTTATTAAAATATTTTTAAAATAAATAATAATTTTATAATATATTTTTAATATAAATAATATATTTTAATGTAAATAATAAATTTTAAATAGAGTTCAATCATTTTGGTTGGATTTAATATAGGTTCAACTTACTTTGATTTAATTTTATTAAAAAATTTGATCAATTTGGTTCAGTTGAAACTTTTTACATAAAAACTAAACTGAATCAATTAATCAATTTAAAAAAAATCAAATTGAATCAAAATTATATTTAAACCCAATTGAATGAATCAAAATTATTCGATTCAATTAATTTTTCAGTTTTCACTAAATAATACTTACCCTTAATTATATCTGTTTCAATTTTGAAGATGAATGGATGGAAGTTAGAATTCACAGATAAAATTGAATTTAGATGAATTTAAATTCAATCAATATTAAAAGATTAAAACTAATGAATTTTTAAATGGACTTTACACTATTATATCTTGAAGTATTTATTTATTTTCCAGTATGAGATTCCAGCAAATAATTAAAACACTGTGAATTTTATCCAATGGAGTGGGCCACATGTATAATGGAGAAAATGTCAAGTGAAAAACTTTTAATTAATTTTCATGTCAACGTATAAATCTATTAAAATGTAAGAAGCAAGAGTTTAGAATAGAGAATGTACAACAAAAAGTTGGAGTTATATGATTAAAGTGCGTGGAAAATAACAGTTTTGCAATCCATTTTTACACGCCATTTGATGCCTTAATTGCTTTTATGCAAGATAAGATTATATTGTCACCTATTTAGAGAGATTCCACTACAACTATATCTTGTTTAAAATTTAATTTTCTGTTGAGTGTGAAGTCATAAAATGTAAATGTCATTGCCTGTAATAACTATGACTTTATTAAACTCTTATTATATATTCTTAACTTTTTACTCAAAGAAACTATTATTATATCTTAATTCACTTCCTGTTATAGTAATATTTGTTACCATTAGACTAATAATTTAATGATCAAGTACTTGTGTATAGTGAACCGTATAGTAGCGTATGCAATATTATATTATGATATTGTAACTAGTATAATTTTAAAGTAGTTAAAAAATCATTTTACTAGTGTCATTATTTATCATTTTGGACATTTTTTTATTCTATTAAAATTACCATAAATAATTAATAAATTATACACATAATTTAAAATTTTTCAAAAGAATGTCATACTATATATGTCACCGTAGAATTTATCCTTATATTATTATGCATAAAGATTAAGAGATTAAACATTCAAAGTTTCTACCCCTTTTAACTATTTTTGATTTACCAAAAGAAAAACTTGGTTGATTAATCAAAACCTTGTTAGTGGGAAACCAACAAGAACTTATATTTTACTTTCATAATAGTTAATTGGCACCAGAACAAATATCATTAAATAAGCAAATGAGATTCTAAATCTAGATGATCTTTAGACATGCGAGTGAGAATAATCCAGCTTTTAAAGTCAAGGTTATAATTGCAAGGCTTTGGCCCCGACATGTCAACACAACCCCCCTTTTTTTTTTTTTTTTTAAGAGGAAGGACAGCTATATATATTAAAGGAAAAAAAGGAACTTTTCAGTTGCAAGTTGAGGACAACCAAAAAACTTTTTTGCATGTGAGTGTTTTTTTTTTTTTTTTTAAAGAAAAAAAAGGGCGTTTTTTTCTTGTTCAATCAAAGATCTCAATTTTTGCTGGTGTTGTGTTTGATTGCTTAGGAACTTCAAATCTTAAGCCTCGTGCTCTTCAAGTCTTGTTGGTTGTGACAATCATTGGATACTAGGATTATGGGAAGGCATTAGTTGGCTTATAAGATTTGCATATATATATATATATACACATTCTAATTTTTTAGCATGTGCATTATACATGAAATCATTTTTATAATCGTGTCAATAATAAATAAAAAAATTATAGAAAATTTAATAATTTTTTAAAAAAGAATATAACCAAATAAATTATTTAACCATTATACATGGAAACTAACTAATGAATAAATATAATTTTTATATTATATTATATTACATATATAAATTAACCTTATAATTAAGGATATTTGATTGATTAAAAAGTTCTAATATATATTTGTGCTTTTATATATAATATGAATATAAAAATTATATATATAAGAACAAATGAAATCAAATTTTGAGTTGATTAAAATATTCTTAATTTAAAATTAATTTAAGCATTATTCATCATAAAAATAATTAATAAAAAATTTCCAAAAAATAAGTATCTCTAGCTGTGGTATGTCGAGAAAGCAAAAATGTTTTCTTTGGCAACAAACACATGAAGAAATTGAAGTTTAAATTGAACTTGGATGGCAATCAAAAGTAATTCTAAATTAGACAAAGTTTTATAGTTTGGACTTGAGAGTACTATAAATAAGAAACGAATTTTTAATATCAAGAGATGGTTAACATGCTTTTTTTTCCAGCTCCAAATATCTTGAGCAACATGCTCTTTTCCAGCTCTAGAACCATATTATTTTATGACAGAGAAAGAAGTCGAAAACTTCATATACAAAGCAACTAAATTTTATACTAACCACTTTATCAACTTGATGCAATTTAGCTAAATTCTTAATTCTAGAGTGAGAAAAATTATGTATTTATAATATAATATAAACATGAATTCTTTTTTTATTTAGATTTTAATAAATATGTTATAAAGTATTCTTGATTTTTTTTCCTTTTTGGGTTTTAATGATTTGTGTTTAAGATATTTATATAAAAGATTGATAAATCCTTTTCCTATTTGGATTTTATTGTTTACATATAATATTATAATAATAATAAATAAATAAAAATATCTATGCCTAAACTAACCTTTACATCAAAGGTAATTCGGCCAATTCAAGGTTATATATATATATATATATATATAGAGAGAGAGAGAGAGAGAGAGAGAGAGAGAGAGAGAATTAGAGCATTTCTGATATGAAATTTCAATTTTTTTTTGAAATGCACTATTTTAGATATTATTGAAAAGTTATAACTATTATTTAGTTATCTTAGGGCTTTTATATTTATAGATTATGTCAAGTTGATGATACAAATTAATTAGTATTTTCAATGTGGTATTTTTCTTAACAACAATAGGATAGAACTTTATAAATCATAATTATGTGCTATATAATCAATTAAACCTTCAAACAATAGCATATTGTAAATAAATAATTGATTGAGTTTTGTTGGTTCTATATGAAGTTCTAAAGGGAGATGAATGAGATTCTAGTAAACATTATGAAATTAAAATTTAATACTCAATTGCATACAAAAAAAGAGAAATAGAGAGAGAGAGAGAGAGAGTGAAGGAGGCAATGAGAGTGAACTAAAATTTATAGTGATTTGAATTATCAAAAAATAAAAAGAATTTATAGAGATTCAAAAATAATTCTCTCTATGTCTTTTCCTCTAGTTACCCGTCAGAGCCTTTTGCTATCTTTTACAAGTTAATATACAACTAATTTTTTTGTAAGCTAAAGATAAACTTTTATATCTTTTTATCGAACTCAAGAAATAAATTTAATCAATATTTTTTTATTTATTATTTTATCCTATATTAATTTCTTTTTCTAACTTAAATATATGCAAACTATATTCACATCGTTCTAAAAAAATGCAGTAGCTCAATTTTGAGGACTGTTGAAAGAAGAATGAATTTCTTTGATCAATCATTTTAGTGTAATTTTCAATAAGAAAACATTATCATATTATTGGAAACAATAAATATGTAATCAATTTTTTTTAAAAAAAATAATTATTAAAGAAGTAAGTCATGATGATATTTCAATTTCAAGACACAGGTTTGATCTTTTGAATTTCCAAAATCTAAATTCATGATGTAAAAAAAATTACATTCTCAAAGGTAATACAAATTTAAGATTTTCAAGCTCCTATAAAATTTTAAAATACATGATTTCTCATATAACTCAATAAATTATATATCTCGCAAATGTGATTGGATTGCAAACAGGGAAAATTGAAGTCTAAAAGACTTTCAGTGCTAATCCGATTAAAAAATTAGTTGTAAACTCTAAAATTTAAGATCATACTAAGTTTATGTAAGATGTTTTAAGTTCACTTAGTATTATATTTTAAAATAATTCTATTTACTATATTTATGCAGGAATCAAAAAGTTCAACTTATCATTTAAGAAAATTTAATTAAGAAATATCAAGAACAAAAAAATTGTGCATAGTGATGACAAAATTTATTATTTTCACTTTCACTTCAACCTTGATAAAAGAATTAAACAATATGAATCATAACAATATTTATAGTAATATGAATTATTAAATATTTACATATAATATTTACATTTCACCCAATTTCTTATTTTTAAATTTAAATAATGTTTATTTAGCACCTTTCAAATTTTAAAAATTTATGCCAATCTAAACATACTTGAAGTTGAAGAGTTTACAAGAATGTAAGATTTTAAATATATTGACTTAACTGTATAATAATAATAATAATAATAATAAAATTTAATTAAAATTTTTTATTTATCAAACTAGTGTATCGTATGAATATATATATATATATATATAAGTTTAACAAGTGGTTTCCTAACAAGTGACATTCTCCTTTTATAATTTCTCTAAAAGTTCACAAATGACTGACTTCTTAAGAGATTGTAACAGATTATACATTAATAAATTATTTAACACATCAAATTAAGAGTTCAAAATTTAATTTTCAATTACAATATTTTAAATATAGAAATCTTCATTAATGAAAATTAAATTCATTCATATTTATGTCATAATTTGTAAAATAAATTATTTAAATTTCTAAAATATAACTAATGGTGACTATTTAAAACTTGATTATTAGTTACAATATTTAAAATACTACATTAATGTTAAATACATTTATTCATAAATTGTCAAATATTATTTTATTCTCTATACTTCAATGCTTAATATGAATTCATTTTAAAATATAAAGATATTTATAACATAATTATGGACACATATTTTATATGAAGTATAAATTTTATGAACGAGACAATACTCACTTATCATTTCTACTTCATCTTTTCTATTTCATAATTTCTGGTTGATTTTATATTTTTACCAACTACGTTATGTCAAATATTATGAGATTTTATCTACTTTATTTGTTTGACTTTCATATTCACAATGAATCAAATTTAATTACTTATTTTAATTATTTATTTTTATTCTTAATAGGAGACGACTTGCAAAAAAAGATCAATAATACTCCCTAATTGAGAATTTGAATTTTGACAAGGATGACTGGACAATCAATATGAAGGTGTTGAGATTTTAGGACATTAATTTTAAAAACTGAAACGTCAACAACACTAAAATAGTTATTCTTAATAAAAAGGTAACACAACTACGTTTTTAACTGTAGAAGTAGAAAATTAAATACGATACTTTTATTTATTTTTTATTCTATATTTATTTTTTTCTAACTTCAATATAGACAAATTGCATTCATGTCATTCTAAAGAAAAATATAATAACTCAATTTTGTGAACTATTAAAAGAAGGAAGAATTTATTTGATCAAACATTTTAGCATAATTTTCAATAAAGAATATTATTATATTATTGGGGCTAATAAATATATAATCAGTTTTTTTTTAAAAAAAATAACGGTTAAAAAGTAAGTTATGATAATATTTCAATTTTAAAACACAGGTTCGATCTTTTGAATTTCTAAAATCTAAATCAACAGTGAGAAAACATTACATTCTCATAAGTAATATAAATTGACAACTTTCTAAATTGTATAAATTTAAAGGTACACGATTAATAAATGCATTTTTTAATATATATTTTTTAAAAAACTAACAAGTAGTATTCCTTAATGTAATAAGTGTTGAGCGATAATTGCAGTATTATTTCATTAATAAATGCATTAATTATTTATTAATTTTATTTATTAATTTACATAAATTATTTCATTTTTGTGTAATAACTGTAAAATTATTAATTTTATAGTTATTTCATTTCTTGAGTAGTAATTATACAATTATTTCATTAATAAATGTATTAATATTTCATTAATTTTTTAAATGATTTCATTCTTTAAAATTGAAAAATATTAACATTAATTTCAAATTTCAAAAAGAATTTTTGGTTTAATATCAAGAGAGTAAAGTTACTAATTTCATTAGGCCATAAGAACAATATTTAGTGTATAAGTTAAATCAATGGAGCATAAGCCCATTCTGCATGCACAGACACTGTCATCCACCAATATATGCAAAATTATTTCATTATTACGTACATAAATTATTTATTAATTTCATAAATTATTTCATTCTTTAAATTGATAAATTTTCATAATTTTTATGCTAATTATCTCATTAATTATTTCATATTCTTTGGAAAATGACACCAATATTTAATTAATATAAATATAATCACTATGCAATAAAAATACCTTAATACCTAGTATAACAATAACAAATATTGATTCATTTTCTCCCTGCCCCATTTAGACCATGATCGATGCTAAGGAATAGATAGGACTAATGTCACCGAAACCTATAGCAAGAATATTCCATTTTAATCTTAGCTAATATTTAATTAATGATTATTGAAGTTTTGCAATGATAATAAATAATATCAACCATGATTTACATAACAAAATTCACAACAACTATCAATCTACAAGTCTTACTATTCCAAACTGTGAAGTGCTAGAATTTGAATAGTTAAGAATGAGTATTACACAATATGACTGCGAGACTGTGAAAAATAATTTATCAAATCAGCTACTACTTGAAAAATTAATTGAGACTGTCAATTTCAAGAGTAACGTAATATTATATATATATATAACCTACTAAGTGAGCACGCATTATGCATTAACAAGCGTCATACATAACAAATATACAAGCACCAAATGATGTATATATATATATATCAATAAGTTCAAACATATGAAATGAGAATGAGAATGAGAGCAGAACCTTATACTCTAATATTAATAGTCATCAGGCTCTCTTATTCCAAATTGATTAGCGCCTAGAGAGCAAAACTAGACTAGAGTCACTAACCAGTTCACTTATTTCAACGTATCACCGCTCAGAGAGTAAGCTTAACCAATGCATTGTCATATTGTAATATTTTAATACCCTAAGCCCAAAAAGCAAACTTAACTAGGGTATTATCATATCATAATATCTTAAGCTCAAAGAGTAAACTCAACCAGAACATTACTCAATCACAATTACTTATATTAAGTCATACCGGTACACACTTAGCTTTGTTATAATCCATCAGGTGGCATATTCGGTTAATACTCTTGATCCACAATCGCATTGATATCACAAATTATTCACATCAATATCACAAATTATTATACACACATATAATAATATCAATAATAATATTCATTTGCAAGAGAAGTCATGTCAAGCTAGTGAACCACAAGACTATATAATATTAACTCACAAAGAGTCAAAGATCACAAAATGCTTCTATGTTTCTGGTGCTGCAAATTATATGACAGGAGAATCTAAATAAAGAAATAATTTATTAGAACTAACATAAAATATCATTATCAGCCTAACTTCTAAGATTGTTATTTTTCCTAAATCTTCATTTTAATTCTCATCGAAATTTCTCATCTCCTCTAAAAATTGGACATAAGCCCCCTGTAAAATAGGTCAATTTCCTATAAAACGTTTCTATAATATATTTCAACATCATTCAATTCAAGTCAAGTCTCCAAACTTCTCATACACCCAACCAAACATATTATGTAATCCAATAATTAATAATTCTAAATTTAGCAACATAATCCCCCATATAATTTTCAACAACTACAAATACTCATAAAAATAATAATTAACTTAATTAATAACTACATAAACATATTAATTTATTTTTTGATTAATCAACAATAATTTTTGATAATCATATAATTAATAATACATTTTAGTTAAACTGATAAATTACATTAATCAAATAACTGTAAACAATACATCTTAATTCTTAATAATAAATTAAATAAATATAAAGTATATTACTCAATGCTAATTGCTCAAATCTTTCTTAGACGTAAGGTATTAATTAAATAATTAAAGATAACCAATCTAAGAATTAGTCAAATTATTTTCCTCAATTCATTATCTTATCCTATTAGTAAAATTATTTTCCTCGATTCATTATCTTATGCATAATTCTTTTATTTCAATGTCCATTGTTAATTCTCATAACTTTTATTAAATAACTCATTTCTATTAATTTATCTAACTTTCTATTAATTTATCTAACTCTTATAATCGGGTTCAGTAATTCTATTTAATCCCATCTAATTCTTGAATATTTATCATTTAATATTAAGATTTTATTTTAATTACAATATTCTTAAATAACATCCAATAATCGTCATTAATTATTATTAACGTCTTTAAACCTAATTAAATCCTCCAATTCAATAATTTTCTCAAATCATGTTTAAATCTCAAACTAACTCAATTACCTTCATAACTACTCTATTAACTTCATAAAATACCATTAAAATTCCATAATCCTTAATAATTGTATTAATTCTAATTAATTCCTCTAATTAAAATAAACTCCGTTAATTCCTATACTTTAATCTAAAATCAATATTAAACCTCAATTTCTTCATCCATTAATCAATTAATATCATATATATCTATTTAGTCTATTCTCATATCATTAAACCAATAATGAATATTAATTTCATAATCGACCCAAATTATATTATCTAAAAAATAAATAAAAATCCATAAATTCTTACTAGAACATCTATAATTCGAGAAAATCACATCAATGTGACTAGTAGGAAGGGAAACATGTTCTGTCTTGATTCGCCTCCCAGACTTAGCTGGAGCCGTTGACAGAACTATCACCCACGGTAGCTAGAGTTCGTCGTCGGAGACTATTGGGAAAACGACTAAAGTCATCTTGTAGATTGTCTTCCCAAGGATTCATATAAACTTATGACATTGTCATATTGTCTGAAATCACTCAAAAATTGAGTTTTGACCAAAACTTTGACAAGTCATTGTATCATTATCTAATCTTCATTCCGAACGAATCAGATATCATGAAAAACTTGTGAAAAGAGCTTTTCATAGCATCTTAAATCACTCAATTTGGAGCTACGTTGAGGAGTTGTGATCATTTGAAATCTTCCCCTGTCTCTCTCTCTCCCTGTTGCGCATGGTGTGCATGGGTCCGCGCCTATTCCTTGTTTCCTCTATTAAGCCAAAATGTATATGGCTTTTGTTTTTCTCATTTGGACAATTCAGGAACTCTTTTTTTTTTTTTTGGCTTGCCAAAGAGCTTTTTACTTCCTTTTTTATAATAGTAATAATTTAATTTCACAAAATACATAAATTAATTTAAAATTAATTAAATTTTCTTAAATAAAAAATATAATGTATCATCATATTAAATTTATTTAAATAAATAATAGATTATTAAATTTATTTAAATAAATAATAAATTATCCCTAATCAATTATTTTCATAACAAAAAATATTTCTCATAAATTTTAATCTCTTAAAATTAATAAAATCTTCTCACATAATGACTTTCATAAATAATTATATTAACAAATAATTTAAATCCTTCATAATTAAATAAATCATATTATTTTTAATGAAATCATTATTCTATACTAAATTTATACTTAAATAATTAATTTTCTATCTTTAAATTCCTAAATTATTAAATATACTACCACAAACTTATCAAACTTAAACCCTTAAATATATAATGTTTTTCAAACATAACTTATTAAACTTAATTCATAAGATATTGTATAATATTAATTAAAATAATAATCTCACTAATATAAAATCACTTATCTTTGAAACATTAATATATTCATTAAATCTAATAAATCATTAAGAATCATAAATTTAAAATCTACTTAGAAAATATTTTACCTTTTTTTAATTAAATTCACTACATTGTTCATTACATATATACATGAATCCAAATTATTTTTTTGGATAAAATTTTACACTTATATTATTTAAATACTTAAATTAAATCTAAAATACAAATAAAACTTCAAATAAATTTATTTTAATAACTCCAACACTTATAACATTGGGGAAATATAAATTATAAATTTTAGAATGTTACTCCTTTATCTATTTTAATATCTAATGATAGTTATAACATATTTATCAACACTTATTTTATATAAAAGCACCAATTTTTCAAAGAGAATCATACTCTTTTATCCTTTTTACTTGACAATTTTGATTTGTTATTCTATTTCGTACACTATATATTGAATGTTATAAGATACTTCATTACTAAAATTATTTTTTCTTTGATATTCATGATGTCTCACAAATAATATTATATATGTACATTAAATTAGGCATTGATGTGCCTTTTTTATTGTGTATGAATGATAAGTTCACCTTTATACATATAAATATTAGGAAATGAATGTTATGCTCAATGAATGGAAATGAAAATTAGATTAAGAATTATATTAAACACTAAGAAGAAATTAAACGTGAATCTCAACTTATAACCAATAAAAAAATAACAACAAATCAAAATATTATATCACAAATAAATCATATACTAGTTAATTAAAACACTAGCAATGGATCTTCATTACAATTTTTCTTTACAAAGAAAATATTTGAAGAAAAATACCACAAACTCCAAATTCTCTAATTAAACCTCATATATAATTTCCTCAACAAGCTGCCAAATACACAAACTAAACAATTATAAAAAAACAAAGATTTGTAAATTTATATGGCTCTATGCCTTCATATTATTGAATGGTTCTATATGCTGTAAGGATTTTGATCTTCTTCACAAATAATATGACATATTATAATTTGAAGTAACATTGAAAAATCTCAAGCAAGTATGATAGATGATGCTTCATAGAATATTTAAATGTGAAAATCAATCTAGAGATGAAATGGAATCTTGTAAAAAAAATATAATTTAGAAACATATGAATAATGATAAAAAGAAAATAAATTACTAAAGGAATAAATATACAAATAGTTGTATGGCTGATATGTGACTTAATAGTTTAATGTTAATAAATAATATTGTAATCGATTCAACGTGAAAGAAAAGCAATGGTTGAGGTTAAAGGAGAGAGACAGAGAAGAAGGAGAACCATAAATAAGGAGTGATTATCACTACAAAAAATTAATATTTTTGCAACAATCAATATTATCATGTAATTTTAAAAATTGTCACAAATAAATTTTTAGTAACAATAATTATTATCATGAGATTTGTAATCTATACTTTTGTAATTAAAAGTTTATGTCATATATAACAATAAAAATTATCACGATTAATACCTAATTTTTTACAACAATTCTATTATTACTAATTCTATAATTAGCTATAATTTTTATTGTAACTAGTATTATGTATGTTGTCATGTATCACTTAATATTGTTACAAATTATTTGACTAGTTAAAATAAATTTTAATGACAAACTCATTTTATTTTCACAAACAATAAAATATAACAATATTTATAGTCACTAAAATTATATATGTAAATAGAGGAAATACATTAGTTACATATTTTATGGTCAGTAATACACATAGTGACAATTTATTATTGTCACTGATAATTTAATTTATTACAATTTTCATTGTTATTCATTCATATAGTGATGAAACTATATTATCATGTAATTAATTAAAGTGATGATTATATATATATATATATATATATATATATATATATAGTGACAATTTTTATTGTTACTGAATATAGTCACTAATAAATACAGTGGTAATTTATAATTGTTACTGTTAATTTATTTTATTATAACTTTTATTGTCACTCATTCATATGATTATTATTGTCATAAATATCTATTTAAGTTCAATGATAATTTTTGTTGTCACTTTTATAGCCACTAATAATAATTTATAATTGTCACTGTTATTTTAATTTACTACAACTCATTCATATAATGATAAAACTATATTGTCATGTAGTTAATATATAGTGATTATTATAATTGTCATATATATATATATATATATATATATATATATATATTTAGTGACAATTTTTGTTGTGCTTCTAAAATAATTAATGACGATAATTTTTATCACAAATATTATTTAATTTTATAACATTATTAGTAACATATATACTTGTTATCACTTATCTATCATAATATGATAATTTTTATTGTTATGAACATAAGTTTTTGTGATAATTATTTTCATTACAAATTTATAATATGACAAAAATATATGATGAGTGGCAATATATATTGCAATTGTAATTGTTAATATTGATTTATAATAACATTAGTCACATTTTTTCTTGTCACTGAAACTATATTTTATAAAACAAAATATATATGACTAGTTTTTAATATCACTAGAAATTGTATTTATATATCTATTTTAATTATTAATAACAAAATAAAAAATTAAAGAATTAAAGTTATACATTTTTTAAAAATTAATTAAAATTTAAAAAATTAACGATCAAATTCATACATTTTAAATTTTCCATGTTTCTCAAAAAAGGATTCATATATTTATCTATAATTTTTATTTTCAGTATGATAAATTTATGCAAAAATTTGCTACAAAGTACAAAAGTGTACTAAAAATAAAAAGGATTCATTAAACTATTATATATAACATTCATAATGGTGGCAATGTTTCCTGGGTGTCGATTTATTAGAATATGTTCATAAACCCATTCAATGGTCTTGTAGCTGCAAGAAAACTTCATCAATTAACAAAATTACTACTCAAAATTCTTCAATTGAAAGACAACTCACTCTTATGATAGGTACAAGAAAATGAGATTGGAATTCACATTCATTTAGCTTGTACAAATCCCAAATAAAATGGGGATAACTAGCATCTATCTTTTGGCTTTACGCTCTTCAGTATAAATTGTTCTAGAGGATCTTTTTTCTATTAAAGTTGGCATGATCATGAAATTTCGCTATATACAAAGATCAACAAAGTAGAATGCAAAAAAATGGTCATACTCAATTGTTTGGAAATAAAAACCATGGAATCTGAAGAACATTTCTCCAGCGGTGTCTCGCTCTCGCTCTACTCTAACCTCTGGCATTCTCTTGTATTTATTCATTTACTTCGACAAGAAAGATGTGCATGAGGTTGATCTCATTGGTTGGCAATAGTATGTACGTATTCACAAAGTACGTACTAGACGTTGATACAACTGCTTGCTAATCAAAATCTGCCCTGCAACGATAATTGAGTCCCATCATTAAAGTTTCTAAAAAAATAAAATAAATTAACCATGGTCCATTGCTCATTGATTTCATCTTCTCTTCATCGTTTTGGGAAGTAAGAAGTTGATTCTGTTGACCAAGATAGAGAAGCAACGAAAGATTTGGTTCTTTCATCCTTGGACTTGTCTAGCTAAATCTCTAAGGTAGCCATCTATTTTTGGGTCTTTTTTTTTTTTTTTTTTTTTCTGCATTAAGAGAATTGTAATTGAGAAGGAGAGAGTTTGAGTTGAAGAAAATGGATAGCGACTGTAATGAAGATGAGATTAGGTAAGTGAGTTTTTATGTCGTAGAATGAATAGCTGAGATGAAAATATTTTATTTTATGATGAAAATGCCATTGAATTGCAAATTGTTGACGCTTGTTCTTTAAGAATTTGTAATTTAAAACTATTAATTTTTTTCAGATATTGTGTGTATAATTTTCATGTCTATTGGTGATTCAAATAATGAGAATCCAAAAGATAATCATTGTATAAGAGAATGACATTACTATGACATCCTTATTTTCTACACTACGCTTCAAATTCGTATTCAGATTAGACGTGCAACGACGCTTTTAAAATTATATAAGACTCAATTAGTTAGTTTTTTTAAGAATATTTAGTTGGTTTTTAGTTTGATTACGTCAAAAAATTTAATCAATTTAATTTAATAAATTATTCTTTCAAAGTTAAAAAAATGAATATGTTAATAAAATTTAAAATCTATTAAAAAATAATAAAATAATAGAATAGAATAACATAAGGAAATTTTTTTTTAATATTTAAACTTTGAGTAAAATATTATAATTTTATTTTAAAAATTTTTCAGAAAACAACATAGTTTTAGATTAAATAGGTTTGATTTGATTTTCAATTTTCAGCAAATCTTTTGATTTTGACTTTTTTATATGTTGATTTTTAACCCCAAATTAAATTATTGTTTAATTTTTATATGAATTCGATTTGTTCAATTTGATTATGAATATTATGTGAAA
>CATIWR010352892.1:0-35581 GCA_949677035.1 Omphalea diandra
GCAGGACAAAAGATACAAGAACCGTGAGCTGCAACTAATGCGTGTGATGGATCATCCTAATGTGATTTCTTTGAAGCATTGTTTCTTTTCCACAACAAATAACAATGAACTCTTTCTCAACTTGGTTATGGAATATGTTCCTGAGAGCATGTATCGGGTTTTGAAACATTACAGCAATGCAAAACAGACAATGCCACTCATTTATGTGAAACTCTACATGTACCAGGTATACTAAATGTTTCTGTTTAAGGCGGATCTATTTTCTCATATTCTTTTGGCTTAATGACCAAAAAACCCCAACCAGTTTTATTTTTCCCCCTAGGTGCCCAAATCTCTCAAAATAGCCACTTATTACTCAAAATTGATGAAACTCTGTCAGATTACAAGCATAGTCACAGTTAAGACGAAACACTTCGTTCTTTTTTGCTAAAATTACTCTTGTATAACTATCATGCATATTATAAAAGTATTTGTGAGATCTAAAATCAATTGAAATTTCAAATAAAAAAGAAAAATAATCTATTTTCAAATTTTCAAAAAATCATTTAAAATCTTATTATCAATTAAAATTTTAATCTTACACTTTTATTTCAAGTTTGAGCTAAATATGGATTTGACAATAAAGAATATGATATTTTTAAGTAAAGATGATAACAATTTCAAGAAATAAGATAACTATCTCACCTCAATTTTGATCATGATAAATTCAACACAAGTTTGAACAATTTTGGATATAATTGGTTATTTTGAAAGGTTTGGATTTTTTGTCATTTGGCCTAGGCTTTCTGATATTAACTTTATGGCATCTTGCAGATTTTTAGGGGACTGGCATATATCCACACAGTCCCTGGAGTTTGTCATAGGGATTTGAAGCCGCAAAATATTTTGGTATGCTTCCACAACTGTAAATTGCAAATAAAGCATTGTCAACCCCCCCTCCTCTTTCCCTTTTCTCTTCCTCTCTTCACTTCCTTCTTTTCATCTCTCTCTCTTTATATATATATATATATATATATATATGATTTGAAGTCATTCTTTGTTTTCTGCAGGTTGATCCCTTAACTCATCAGGTTAAGCTGTGCGATTTTGGAAGTGCAAAAGTGCTGGTCAGTTTTCTTGTCTATTTTGTTTAGTTTTTCTTCTTCCCCTGTATTTCGCTATTGACCTTGAACGTTATGTGATAGTGATATGAACTGGGTCATATTAATCATTCAACTTGTATTTACACATTTGTTGGAGTGCAGTCTTCTTGATTTCTTTGTTGTCTTGGTATTCACATATGTTACTGCTCTCTATATCAGTTTATCCGTAACATATGGTATGGCATTACTAGGGATGAGGTTCTAGTTATTCTGGACATGGGTGAGAAAAAGCCTTTGTTTTGTAATCCTTTTCCTGTCTCGTTTCTCCTCGCAATTTTAAGACACTTTTGTCAAAATGGACATTTTCTTTCTACGCAGTGACTGATTTTATTTTATAGGTCCATGAGTAGGTTCATTTATTGGCTGTGCAAATTTTGATGGTTGACAGAAGTAACTGACAATAATAAATAATATTGTTAAATATTTTTTTAATAGACATGCATCTGCTAGTTGATGTGTTCCAGAAGTGTTACTTATGTTTCCATGAAATCGAAATGTTTCACAAACTGACCATGGGTGAATTTGTGATCAGGTTAAAGGTGAAGCTAACATATCATACATATGTTCTCGGTTCTATCGGGCTCCAGAACTTATATTTGGTGCTACAGAATATACAACCTCCATTGACATATGGTCTGCTGGTTGTGTTCTTGCTGAACTTCTTCTGGGCCAGGTTAATACTTCTTTGCATTTTAAGATTGCTCTGACATTAAGTTCTGCAGTATAAATATGCTGTATTTGATATTGATGATTTATTAATTTTTACAGCCATTATTCCCTGGAGAAAATGCAGTGGATCAGCTTGTCGAGATTATCAAGGTATCCTCTGATTGTTGATGCTCAAGCTGATGCAGTTCATGTGATTGCGAGTTGACTCTTGATGTACTGTGTTACAGGTCCTTGGCACCCCAACCCGAGAAGAAATTCGCTGTATGAACCCAAATTATACTGATTTCAGGTTTCCACAGATAAAAGCACACCCTTGGCACAAGGTTTGGTTTCGATCTCTTTGCTAGCAACTTTGTATAGCCATGTTAGGGGCAGCTAATTTTCCAGCTCCTTAAATTTTGGCTAGATTTTGCAACTTTCTTTTGCTGTGGGATGTAAAGCATTTTATATGATGTTGATCATTTGAGTGCAAGGCTCAATTATGTATTACTTAATCCTGGTTGGTTTAGGTTTTCCATAAAAGGATGCCTCCAGAAGCAATTGATCTTGCTTCACGACTGCTGCAATACTCACCAAGTCTACGATGCACAGCGGTATGCTTAAGTTCTTTTGCTTTCCTATCTATTTTTCATCACAGAAATATTTAACAAGTTCAGCATGCATAAATGGTCCATCTTGTTTGTACTTGATCATGATAAATTGATGCCATTGGCAATTTCATTTTTCTCTGTTTTGGATTTAAATTTTTCGTCTTAATGTGCCAAGTGTCCTTTCTGACAAGAGTTCTCTTTTGATCACAGCTAGAAGCATGTGCTCATCCTTTCTTTGATGAGCTCCGGGAACCCAATGCTCGCTTACCAAATGGTCGTCCTTTACCACATCTCTTCAACTTCAAACAGGAAGTATGTTTGGAAAATTTTCTGAACTTCATTTCTTCTGCCTTAGTGTGAACGATGCCTATTTATGGTAGTAGCATACTGGAGTTGTGTTGTCCATATTAGTTAAATAACTATGAATGGACTATTGAATATGCCATGACAGGCTAATTTGAAGTGGGTGATTGGTTTATTGTTTTGTAATTTTTTAGTGTGCTGCATTTCCATTTTCTCACAGGAATAAATTCTCTTTTGCTCAATCTCTACTTTCTGGTTGCAGTTAAATGGAGCTTCTCCTGAGCTTGTCAACAAGCTGATACCAGATCACGTGAAACGGCAAATGGGTCTAAACTTTTTGCACCTGGCTGGGACATGATATAATATAAAGTGATAATAGAATTGATATCAGTTCAGTTGTTCTATTGATACGAAGGGATATCATCTTTTGCGTTTGATCATCAAGCATTGAGCTCTGACAAGCCACAGCTTTTACTCTATCAGGATAAGTACAGGATCAGGCAGCTCGATTGCTGCACCTTGTTTTATTCTCCATGTTCTTTTCTCATATCCTATCCTCGTTCCTTCCTCAAAATGCCTTTTTGTTTATGTACATGTTTGATAGTAAAGATAGCCTGAGATGGACTCATCAGATAGCTGCTGGCAGAGGTAAAAAAGCTTGAGAAAGTTGTCCTGTGTAGCTATAGGAAGAAGGCCCTAATGGAAATGGCCCAAAGGAAAAAGAGTGGGCAATGGGCACGATGTTGGGTTTGGTTTACTTGTGTTGTTTGTATTAGTTTTTTGGTGACTTGTGGTGGCAGACTTTTTTAAAAGCAGACAATTGTCATCACTTGCTGTTTGTGCAAAAGTAATGCTATTGGGTTCTATTGTAGTAGCCAATTTCACTCCCTTCACCTGTTCTGGATTTCTAGACTTGCACGGTTTATCATATTTATCATGATTGACAATTTTATCGCCGGCATTAGTTCATCTGTGTTGTTGGGTATGGAAATTGTCCGTCTTCGTTGTATTGTCGGCGAGCCGTGGTTTGGAGTTGCATGTTACTGGTAACTGCTGAGAGTGAGCATGCAGCACCTGACTATACTGTTGTTGGAAAGCAAAGGACGGTGTTTTGGAGGAAGTGACCCTGTACTAGAACTGGCCATACCTATTTTCCCGCCGCTTGGCGAGTACTCCCAAGATTAGTTATATAATTTCGGTGCATCGAAACCGCTGATCATCATTGATAGGTCACTATAATATGCATGTATTAACGGTCGTAACGTATATAGTGGTATCGGGGTTAACTGATAACAATAATAATTGGCGAAGAAGAGACAAGGCTGCCATCCCTGTTTATTACCAAATCTCGACACTTTCCAATTACTAAAATTTTGAAACACAAACAATAACAGTAAAATAAGTAGTAAAAAAAAAAAAACATTTTTTAGTTCAACTTTCTTCACTATATTGTAATTTCAGTAAAAAAAAGAAAAAGTAATATAAGAAGGCTCTCTATCCAATTTCTTGCCTCCACTACCAATTTTTGTGAATTTATTATGTACTTTGCATTATTTTAAGCTATTCTAGTAGCTCTTTTCGAGGTTGAGAAAGATTCCAAAAAATAGCAGAGCAGTCAAAATAAAGAACTATCCATGGCAAGAAAGTCCAATTCCGGTTCTGTATTAGTCGTTACATTCATGTCCTACCGCCTGACTTTACACGGCAGACATTTTAGATTTTGGGATTTCAGTCTGAACCCACGTAAAAATTCTCAGCTTTTCTTGTTGCTGGTTTTTTCTCATTGCGAGGTGTAAACTGTAATGGCCTTGTTGTTGTACTTCTTGGTGTTTTGGGTAGATGTTGTTCTTGCGTCTGATGGTCTTCTGCTCTCTCCTAAAGGCGTTAACTATGAAGGTGACACTTTTTAAATACCTAAAATAACAAAAACCCTTCTGGCATTTGCATTTCAAGTTCTGATATTTGTTGGTCTTTTCTTGATATGTGAAAAAATCAGTGACTGCATTGATGGCTATGAAGCGAGAAATGGTAGATGACTTGAGGGTGATGGATGGTTGGGATATAAACTCTGTTGACCCTTGCACTTGGAACATGGTTGGCTGCTCTTCTGAAGGCTTTGTCATTTCCCTGTAAGTAATATATTTTTCTTGTTTGGTTCTCTAGAAAATGGTAGAGATGGAAAATGAACTTTTAAAGTTCTGTTTCTGCATTGTATTTTAAGATATTCTTTTGGGGTATTAGCAGTGACATCGCAAGCATGGGATTATCAGGGATTTTGTCCCCCAGCATTGGGAATCTGAGTCACCTTACGACATTGTAAGTTTTTTTTTTCTTTGTTTGCAGTTACTTTTATCGTTACCTGGTTTTGTGTCTTGAGGCTTTATATTGCATCCACTAGTTAATTTTTGTGCTGTGTACCTGTTTGCAGGCTATTGCAGAACAATAAGATAGGTGGTCTAATTCCAGTAGAGATAGGAAAGCTATCAGAGCTTCAGACTTTGGACCTCTCAGGCAACCAGTTTGTTGGAGGTATTCCGAGCTCTTTGGGGTTTCTTTCCCATCTTAGTTACTTGTGAGTTTGGCTTCCCCTTGTATTTTGGAATCGAAATTCCTGTTGGTTCTAATATTGTCGTTTTCTTTTTAACTGCTATGTCTAAAGTTTTAACATGCCAATTTTTTCAGGAGGCTTGATAGGAACAAGTTATCAGGGCAGATCCCCCAACTTGTTGCCCATCTTACTGGACTTTTGTTTCTGTATGTTCCATCACTTGTCAGCTAGTATTATTTTCTCATATGAGTTTTGAAAGATGCTTTAGCTTTGTCTTACCTATACTATGCAGGGATTTATCCTTTAACAATCTCAGTGGTCCCACTCCAAAAATACTTGCAAAAGGCTACAGGTGAGAAATTCTAGTGGAACTGCAGTTTTTCTTATAAGTAATTCTTCAATTGGTTCTAATGTACTGAAATTTATGCAATGGTACTTCTGTTACTAGCACTTTGTCGACTGTTGATTGAGCATATGCTGCTCAAGTTATCTTGTCAAAACAATGAAATCTTGTGTTCTTTTTTTTTTTTTTTTTTTTTTTCTATCTGCTGTGAATTATAGTTCATTTTCCAATTTTAAGTTTTTCATGACTTATGATCTTTATTTGCATATTTAGTCTAATAGTTACTAACAATTTATCCTGTTATCAAGCATCTAATAGCTGCATTCCTGCAATAATTGGATTGTGAATACCATATTCCAATCCTTATTTCCTCATTTTTATGTTTAAGTCTTTATTTGTGGAAGCATAAAAACTTTGAACTGTTAACGTGGTTTCATTTATGGCTGATGGCTTTTAAGCCCATTCATGTCTAGCAGTAGTGTAAAAAAAAAAAAAAAGGTCTAGCAGTTGTGTCCATTGTTTTATATAAACGTTTTTTCGTTTTCAGCATCTCTTAAACATATAACATTTCTTGTTTTTTCTATCTCCATATAATTGAAGGTCTATATTTTTATGGCAGCATTACAGGGAACAGCTTTCTTTGTTCGTCCTCCCCTTCACAAATTTGCTCAGGGGTCCCAAAGCCAGGAAATGGTAAATACAATTATCCTGTAAAGTTCTTTTGCTATATTATCATTTTCACTCGGATGACTACTTATACTTGATGTGTTATTCCAGATACAAATTCATCTCAGAATGCCAGCAATCACCATCAATGGGTACTTTCTGTTGCTATAGGTGTTAGTTGCACCTTTGTGATTTCTGTAATGCTGCTTGTCTGTTGGGTGCATTGGTGTAGGTCCCGACAACAATCTACATCATATGGTACTTTCTGAACTTCATATTCCATTTATTTTGGTCAACATCAAGCATATAGATTACCATAAATACTATGAGACATTGTGATAATTTCAATTTGCAGTGCAGCAAGATTATGAATTCCATATTGGTCAGTTAAAGAGGTTCTCATTTCGTGAACTTCAACTTGCTACTGGCAACTTTAGCTCAAAAAATATCTTGGGTCAAGGTGGGTTTGGGGTGGTTTACAAGGGATGTCTTCCAAATAAGACACTGGTGGCAGTTAAAAGGTTAAAAGATCCAAATTACACTGGAGAAGTTCAGTTTCAAACTGAAGTTGAAATGATTGGCTTGGCATTGCATCGAAACCTCTTACGTTTGTATGGTTTCTGCATGACACCTGATGAGAGGTTGCTTGTGTATCCATATATGCCTAATGGCAGTGTTGCTGACCGCTTGAGAGGTTTGTTTCATTTGTTTGATGAATGTGCAATTTGTCCCCAACTAGGATTTAGGGAAGCAGGACTATTATTATTATTAGTTCTATTTAAACGCAAATATAGGTTACTTCTTATTATAATTGAGAGGTTTAACGTCTCTACTGATAACGATTGGTTAAAGAAGTAGATTTTTTCAACTAGCAAATCATACTGAATCATTTTCTACTCTTATTTCTACCAATTTTTAATTTTTTCAGATGGTCATCTTGACAATCCCCACATTTTTGTTTTGTTAAATATTGATACTATTAAGAACTGCTCAAATGACAATATAAATTAATACTAGGACTTTACTCTGTTAGACTTTGGAAATGGTTGCTTTTTCTTCTTTTTAACTCCTTCAGTATTGCGATAAAAATAAACACTCCAAATATAGGTGTTGCAATTTCTACACTATCTCTTCTTCCTTTCTTTCTGTGCAAGCTTGATTATCTGTAACAGAGACTTGTCGAAAAATACCGTCGCTAGATTGGAGCAGACGAATTCGCATTGCCCTTGGGGCTGCCCGTGGACTTCTATATTTGCATGAACAGTGTAATCCCAAAATAATTCACAGGGATGTGAAAGCTGCAAATATATTACTTGATGAAAGTTTTGAAGCTGTAGTTGGGGATTTTGGACTTGCTAAGCTGTTAGATCAAAAAGATTCACATGTAACTACTGCAGTGCGGGGTACTGTAGGCCACATTGCACCTGAGTATCTTTCAACTGGGCAGTCTTCTGAAAAAACAGATGTCTTTGGATTTGGCATACTGCTTTGGAACTCATAACAGGGCAAAAAACATTAGACGCTGGAAATGGTCAAATTCAGAAGGGAATGATTCTTGACTGGGTAAGAAATTTTTTGACATTGCTCTAGTTTTGGGCTTATATTTTATGAGTTTGTTGCTCTACCATCTTTATTTTGAGGTATTGGTTAATAGATATGGAGGTAAATAATCCTAGACAATGCTTCCATCTTTATATCATTTTGTGATTTTAGTCAATCCATGATTATGGTTATATGATATTCTAAAGTCCAAAACAATTAATCTGTTAAGAACTGCTTGAACTAGACGATACTTCTAAACTTGAGATTTGAATTATGGGATTATATATCTGAATGTTTTTCAGTTGAATGCACACATTGTTCTCGCATAAATCCTATTTTGTTCCTTTTAAATGAACTGACGTATAAAGGCAAACTGTCTTGTCCATCGTCCCAAGTAATGTGAGGACTAGGGTATTGATCTTCTATGATGCTTGCTGAAGCCCATATGCAGGGCAATTACAACCATGGCTGACTGGTGCAGGGGTTGTAACAATAAATTCTTACCAAGACTCAAAAACTCATTCAAAGTTCATTTATTTCAAACATTTTTGGAGCAAGCAGAAATTTATAAGAGGTTGATATTCGCAGGTTAGGACTTTGCATGAGGAGAAGAGGTTGGAAGTTCTAGTAGACAGGGATTTGAAGGGATGTTTTGATGCAGTAGAGCTCGGAAAGGTAGTGGAGTTGGCTATGCAGTGTGCTCAGCCACATCCTAACCTCCGTCCAAAGATGTCTGAAGTCTTGAAAGTCCTGGAAGGGCTTGTTGGGCAATCAGCAGTAGAGGAATCACAAGGTGGATCAAGTATTTGTGAGGCAAGGGCTTGCAATTTCTCAAGGCATTACAGTGATGTCCATGAAGAATCTTCATTCATCATTGAAGCAATGGAGCTGTCTGGACCTAGATGACCAATTGTAAGTTGCCATTTCTGAATTCAACTGTAAATGAGTTCATTTATATTTTAGGAGGGGGTTTATATTGCATACAAAATTCTGGTATCATAGTTTCTTTCTTGGATCTCAGTGGAGAGGTATAAGGTTTTGTAAGCTTTTGGTTGTGATGTTGGAATAGGTTTTGTTGAATGATATTTCTCCTCAATTATATTGAGCAATTGATTATAACTCTGGTATGCTTGGTTTTCTGAAATCTCATCATTCATATTCTTAAGCAGCTTGACAGCTTCCTGGTAGAGTTTTTACATGCAATGATTATTGGTATTATTTCAATTTGAAAATGATGTTATTGCCAATGATGTTCGGGCTGTTTTCACTACTTTAGCTGATGTATTCTTATGGTTCAAATGGAATCTGAAGTGACGCATACAACTGTTACACTTGTCCTATAAATTTGTGTCAGATGATATATGTTATAAGACTGACATAATTGATGAACATGATACATGCAGAGTTTGAAAAAATAGAGTTTAAATAAGATTTTGTGAGATAATGTTCATATCAATCTTCCTATTTTGCTCCAAAAAATTGATCAGATTGTCATTGTCTAAATTTTAATTTCTTCAACTTGTACACCTGATCTTTATTGATCTACAAGTACCATTTCTCCATATTAAATTAAATTATGAAATAACTATGAATTTTATCTAATCGAGGATCTGATAACCTTTAGTTATAATTGATTGAAACTTCACGGGCGACAATTTCTTTATCATATTCTTTGGAATAATTGTCGTCGGTCCAATGGATGTTTATCACAAGTGGAACTATAATAACATGAATCATCTTTTCAAAAAAAAAAGTTTCCTTCTCCTTTTTTTGTTTTTTTAAAAAAAAATTGTTGGCACAGTTATATTCCATCCTTTCTACAAGCGTGACATGTCACAAGTTTTTGCGTATCGAAGACCATAGTTTTTGTCTTCACAATTGCTCTGCAACTTGCCTACTGGGAATTGCTCTCCAGCCCAAAAAACTTGTCTCTAATTATAAAACAAGATTATGAGCAGAACCCAAAGTTGTATCGTTCGTGGTGTGCCTTTACTCATCTAAAGTGTTTGTTCTTATCCCTATATACAGTACCCAATATTTAGCCATTCCCCCTCTGGCACTCCCTTGTGGTGTGCCTCTACTCTTCTATTTTCATTCTTTTACAAAGTATTTAAATAACTACCTATTAGTGCCTAACAAGTCTGGCACTCCTTCATTAAATGGTTAATTAAAAACCCTCTTATTCCTAAGTTTTAATTGCCTAAATATTAAAGATATGGAAATAATTTCTTTATAAATTGTTCGACCACCAAACTAACCAATTGAATTTTTTCTTTTTTGAGAAAACTAACCAATTGAACTTTAATAAAGCCTTTTAATTATCATTTCTCATGCTACCCTTTCCAGCGACAATTTCTTTTTTAAACTAAAATTTTATTAATATTTTTAATCGTATAAAAAAAATATATAAATAAAATAAAATTATCAACATTTTAATTTTAACTTCTTAAAAATAATGGAATAGATATTCTAACTGCCAAAGTATGTAACTCAAAAGGATTAAAAAGAAAGGTTTCTATACCATTCTTTCCTAATGTGTAAAAGGTAAACACTATAACATGGCTAAGTAAGGAATTTTAGGAAATGGACATGATTATTTAAAAATTAATAATCAATAATAAATACACTTCATTCAAACACAATTTCTGAAAAAATTACTTTTCAATTGAAAATTCTAAATTTACGTCATTTTATTTATTCCTTCAATCAAATCCAATCAACACAAATCAGAAAAAATAATAATCAATATCTTTTTACCTTAATCATTTAAATTCATCAAATCAAAAAATAAAAATATGTGAAACAAAAGAAAGAGAATTTGCAAAATTGATTTTCATTTTTAATCTTCCAGCTGCTCATTAGTTTTTTTTTTCTTCTGCTTCTTCTTACTCTTTGCACACAATATCATCAAAATGATAATATCAAAAAATATCATCGAAACGAAAATATGAAGGCAATCTCGTTTTCTCGCACATAATTGTAGATTTGCAAATATGTTTTAGATAAAATTTTTTTTTCATTATATATGTTTCTCTCTATAAAACAAATTTAATATGGTTTTTAATATTTAGAATAAAAAATCATGAGTTTTGGTATATTATGAATGAAAAACAGTTAAAAATGTATATATTTTGACTCAAAATTAGTCATAAAAGAACAAAAAAATTGAGTTGTTGGAAGTTAAAGACAATATTTACGTTTAGTTATTCTTGCACAATGAAATGTTTAGAAATGGTTTATTATTGGTTTACAAATCATTTATTATTAGTTTACTTTGAATACGATATTTGCATTTAATTTTTCTTATACAGTAAAATATTTACAAAATAACTTATTATTGATTTACAAATGGTTCATATTGAGTTTACTTTTGAAATAATGTTTCTGTTTGATTCTTTTTACACTGTAAAATATTTAAAAAATTATTTTGATTCTTTTTACACTGTAAATATTTATAATTGGTTTATTTTGAATTTACTTTTGGTTTAGTAAAACTATTAATAAATAAAAGAAAAAGAAGAATAATTAGAATATAAACATTATTTTCAACTTTCAACAAACACAATTTTTTATAACATTATCAAGTAAATATATTTATATACAACAAAATATTTATTTTTATTTTAGATTTATCAATTCAAAATTTTTAAAAATAAAATATAAAAAATAGTTTTTATGATTGATTTTCTAGCTCAAAAATATTTATTTATTAATTATTTTTCATTTAAAATATTTAAAAATTCATCAATTTTTTATTTTAAATAATAATAACAAAAATTAATTATTAAATATTAAAAAATAAAAATAAAAACTTACATGTATCTCTCTAGTGTGAGTGAAAGAAATAGAAAATATATCTTCGCCGTTATTCCTTTTCCTTTTTATGATTTGATATAATTGTATCACTAATTCAACATTCGTTTGCATGGTGGTGATTAAAAAAGAAAAAATTAAAAATAATATAAAAATAAAGATAAATATGTTATAATATCTTCTTATAAAATCTAAAATAACAATATCTTTAAAAAAGCAATAAGGATGCAGTATAGGCCCAACCGGCTGGAGTCAAAACTCACCGAAAGCGACGTTAAGAGTATCTTTTTTCTTGTATTATTAACCCATTTCACACATACTATACCACCTCAAACCTTTTGATTTACAACTGAAAGATTGACTGATTGGCTCATTAGGTATTGATCATAATCGCTTAATCTAATCATCATCTTCCTAATCGTAATTGTCAGCGTTTACCCTTGTGCACATCCACGGCACGACCATTGACTTTCCATTCATGGAAGAAAAATTTAGCCAAAATACAAAAAAAAAAGAAAAAGAAAAGTAAGTCAGTAACCAAATCAGAAGAACTAATAAAAAAATGGGATTCATTCATTCCTTTTATCTACCTCTTTATCTTTTTCTGGTATCTTTACTTATGTTTCCTTTGATGAAATTATCTTTGTTTTAAAAAAAAAGATTAACCCTTGTCTACCGAAGTACTAATCATTGAACATTACATTTCCTAGCAATTTCTTTCCCACTCCACCTCTTTGCGTACCATTTGCAGTTAGTATTTTTGTAATTATAATTCTTTCTCTCCACCCAACCGTTCTCTCTCTCTTTGTCTCATCATTGGCTATCAGCCTCTGGTGTAGTCATGAAATGATATGTTATATATCTGATTAGACCGTATCTGGTGTGGTTTTATCTGGAGACAGTCTTCCTTAAACTTAACTGATAGAGCTTTTCTTTTCTTTTTTTGCCCCTTGTTTAATATTGAAAGTAAACGCGTTTCTTGATAGACAACTGTAGGGGGTTTATTCGTGTGTTGAAGTTATTAAGTAGGCAATGATTGGGGTTAAAGTTCTCACCTTTACCGTTTTATTTCATTTTTTTAGTGTGTTTTGTTCATTTCTCTTGAATACGAAGCATGAAAGATATTGATCTGTTTTGGAGATCCTTGGGCTGATAGGATTTTTTTTTTTCTTAGAAGAGATTATTTTGTTGTTTGGTTTGTAAAGATAAACTGCTATATGTATGTTTAGTTGCTGATGATATTGGAATTCTTTCTGGGTTTTGAGAGTGGAGATTGGTTTGGCAAAAATTAATGGAGCAAGAAACTCATGAAAATGAAAATATATTAATTGGTGACAGTTTGGGTCGAGTTAATGGAGGAACAACTGGGAGGTTAAGCAAGGATTCAAACAATTCGACCAGTGGAGTTGTGTTAGAGAATCCAGTAGTTTTGAACTCAGGAGAGACGGTGAGTGCTAGGGACGAAAGTTGGAATTTTGATGCAGATAATGATGGACTGAAGTCAACAAAGAGAGTAGTAGATCATGAGGGGAATGAAGGGAAAGAAATTGGCGAGCCACTAGACGAAGGAACTAGTGGGAATTCAAGTAATTTTTGTAATGAGGTTGTTCCTGAGAGAGTGATTGTGGTAAATTCAAGAGAGATTGTTGGTATTAGTGGAGATAAGAGGGATTCTTGTATAAAAATTGATGAATTGGGGTTGAGTGATAGCGTAACGAATCAGGAAACATGTGTTGGGCAAAGAACTGACGAGGCATTCGATAGAGTTGATCAAGACAGTTATTTGAATTCCAGTAATGCCATTAATCGTGCTCTGCTAGAGACAGTGATAGCAGTAAACTCAGAAGAGAATGCGGCTACTAGTGGAGGAAATCAGCAGTTAGAGATCAAGGGCAGTGAGTTGGGGCTGACTCATGCAATGGTGGATAAGTCAAAGATAAAGGTGTCCAAAGGGGAGAAGCAATCATGTGTGATTGATATGACTTGTGGTGGTGGTGGAGGTGGTTTTAAGGGTTGTGATGAAGAAATGGTTTGTAGGATTTGTCACTTGAGTTCTGAGGGGTTTGCAGAAACTATTTCCACCACCTCTTTCATGAATCTCATTCAGCTTGGTTGTGGGTGTAAAGATGAGCTGGGTATTGTACATGCTTATTGTGCTGAGGCCTGGTTTAAGCTAAAGGGAAACAGGTAAATTTTCTGTAATCAAAAGCAGAACCTTAGTATGAAAAATTGTGTTTTTTCGTGTATTTTTGTTCATGAATGGAGTGAGTTGGATTAAGATCTTTTTATGATTAGTGGCTTATAATATCATTTTGTGCTTGCCTATAAAATGGCTTGTACTGTTTAGCCATTAATCTCAGTTTCTAGAAGCTTGTTTATAATCTCTTGATTTCAAGTAAATTTCTAAGTTAAGTTCTTGAGTTTGGTGAAATGCTGGAAAAATTAATTGTTTTCTCCTTTCATTTTGTTTTCCATAAACGTTGAACTTTGTGGTGGAAAGAAAACAAGGTCCCTAGGTGAGTAGAGCTGCAGATGAATCAAGTGCTGATAAACAGTTCGATAACTTAGCACGATAAAGACTCATTTGAGCTTGTTTATATAGTAAGCAAATGATTCTCAGGACTAATTTCTAATCTCGTTTAATAAACAAACCAAACCTGAAAATCGTTTAGACTTGTGAACAACTCGTTTATAGCTCGTGGTGAACTCGTTCAGTAGTCTTGATTGTAGGCTTAAAAATAGTCTCGTTCAAATTGTATTAGTAGTATTTATTTATGAGTCTATGTGGCTTGTTTAGACTTTGAATAACTCATTTAAACTTGATTATTTATATTTTTCAATTTCTATAATAATTGCAATAGAACACTTACAATTATATATTTATGATATAAACTATTGAAAAAAGATAGATATTACTTAGTATATTAAGATATGTAAAATAAACATTATAATTTTAGTAATTTTATGAAAAATTTTAGTTATAATTTAATATTATTAAGAAAGATTTAGATTCACTTAGGCTCATGAATCATATATGAACATAATGGTGTTTGGCTCAACTTGACTTGTTTAATAAATGAATGAATCTGAAACCTAAATTTTAGGCTTGTTTGGTAAATGAACTAAACTTTAGCTAACTTGAGCTTGGTTCTACTCGATTTGTTTGCAGTCCCATAGGTGAATGAAAGTCCTACTGATGATGATAGAAGAAGAAAACCTACCATCTTCTTCCTATAACCTCGGCAGTTGTTGTTGAAGTTCAATAAATTGTACAAGTGTTTTCATGGTTTGAAGTGTTTTCATGATTTGAATGTGTATGCTGAAGTTGCAATCACCAAATTATGTGTCAAAGTTGGCATACAGTTTAACTTTTGGGTTTCTTGAATTTACAGTGCCTCTTTATACAGCATAGAGCTGCAGGCAACAAAGTTAGTTTTTTAGTTTAGGGTACAAGTGTTTTCATGCTTTGAGGTGTTTTCATGATTTGAATATGTATGCTGAAGTTGCAATCACCAAATTATGTGTTAAAGTTGGCATTCAGTTTAACTTTTGGGTTTCTTGAATTTACAGTGTCTCTTTATACAGCATAGAGTTGGAGGCAACAAAGTTAGTTTTTTAGTTTTGTAGCTCAAGTAATGGCTTTAGGTTAGGAAAATGGACTGATGATGATAGAAGAAGAAAACCTACCTTCTTCTTCCTATAACCTTGGCAGTCATTATTCATGAAGTGTAATAAAATGTGCAAGTGTTTTCATGGTTTGAATGTGTATGCTGAAGTTGCAATCAGCAAATTATGTGTTAAAGTTGGCATACAGTTTAACTTTTGGGTTTCTTGAATTTGCAGTGTCTCTTTATACAGCATAGAGCTGCAGGCAACAAAAGTTAGTTTTTTAGTTTTGTAGCACAATTAATGGCTTTAGTTTAGGAAAATGGACAGATTGTTTGCAGTAGATGCTTTAGGATTATTCAATTCATTGTTGCTTCTCTTATTATTATTTATTGGAAAATGCCAAAGGGGGGCACAACCCAAGTTCGCAGGGTGCCTCTTTTTCATGTGTGAATTAGAAAGGCAGTTTATGCTGTTACAGTTTAGATATGTCTCAAGTGCACTATTCAAATTAGACTAATTAACTTTACAAATTTCTTTGGTTTATCAATGTTGCTTTTGCTTGAGTTGTTAATATGCAAATTGTCACATGTAGTATGCAACATGAAAAATCTGTCATCCCATACGTGAACTGTCTCTGTTGGTCTCTCTGTTTGTGTATTTATAAATCATAAAAATTCTGTCCTTGAATTTTGAACCAGTTTAAAATGCACAAAATTCTCCGTGACTTCATTATTAACTTGTGATCTTGCACTAGTCATTTGATGTTTTCAATCAAAACTGTGTTAAATTTCTGGAGTTTCATAAATCATATTTTTAAAATTACATCATTGACTTTGTTTTTATATGCTCATAAACAGAGGCTGCACAGCTTGACTTTCTAATTGCAGTAAAGCATTAAACTTTTCTACATGGCAGCTACTTATGTGACTGACTTCTTGATACCATCAAGGACATTGTGATGGTTCTCTCAACTCCTCCCCCCTCCCTCTTTTCTCCCTTTTGCAAGATTTTCAATAAAAAATTGGATGTTATGTGCTGTAAATGGACCATAAGAGTGAATTATCTGAGATTATCAAAATGAGTCTGCAAATTCCTGGTAAACAAATTAATTTCTTATCTGCATTCAGAGTCCCCAGTTGACGGTGATTTTTTCTGTGATTCCTTTTAAGCTTGAAAAGAATTCAAACATCCCTCTGATCGATTCTAATTTTTGTTTATGCAGAGTATGTGAAATTTGTGGAGAGACAGCCAAGAATATTACAGGTGTTAGGGATAACAGATTTATGGAAGAGTGGAATCACAGGAGATTTATTGGTAGCAGTAGTACATCATCAGACAGTGGAGCAGCATGTTGGCGGGGACAACCCTTTTGTAACTTCCTACTGGCATGTTTGGTAATAGCTGTTGTACTTCCATGGTTTTTACGAGTAAATATGTTTTAACTTGGGGCAAGTAATGCTTAAAGGTTCTTCCGTCATGCCATGATTCTCATGCCTGCATGGCTAGAGCATTCCTTGCATGGATTATAGGCTGTTGCCTACCATTGGTTGTGGTCTAGAATACCCTGCCAGGCATACTCTGTTGGTCTTGGTATCTTCACCTAAAGATTTGATTCTTCAAGTTGCAGAATTATCACTTCAACTACAGAGGTCCATATTTTTAAGGTTGCTGCTGTTTTACTCTCAGGTTGTATAGTTGCTCACATTACAAGGCTGGAGATAGGGTCAGAGGGGATTTTCATTTTCTTGCATTTATTTTTTCTTTTGTTTCTGTCTATGTGACAGGAAATTGTTATGGAGAGCTTCCACCGTACACGCACTTCACATTTCATCACAAATTGGTTGATATGCTTGTACGACTTATACACAATTATTTATAACGAAAATTGTAGTTTGCCTTAACAAATGCTGCCTTACTTTTTTATTTGATAGTAATTTCACAATCAGCTTGGTGATTGTGGCTGTTACTGACACCAGCAAATCCTTGCTTACTATTTTTGAGCAGAAATGTCTTTGATGATTCCAGAAACTTTGCATGCAGATTCGATTTGATAAAAATCTTGCATGACTTTTGTTTTCTGTTTGGGAACAGGGAAAAGGGGGGGAGTGGGGGATTGGATGGAAGATGAAATTTAGCTCATGACCCTTCCGTGGACCTCCACCTGCAATTATCAATTATCTAGTTTTGTACAATTGTTGAACTGCTTTCAACGTACACCTGCAATTGCATGGTCTTATAGAAAACTGTTGAACTAACTTTGTAATGATATTGGATTGTTTAATGTTACCTCATGGATTATAGGATAAAATTAATGGACAAGAAAACTGTGACAATTTGCATGTTTTATTAAACATATTGCTAATGATGACGGATGAAACATGTTCGTTTGTCATGAAGCTGCTAAAACTGGTCAGAGATTGTTATATCTTTATCTTGTTAAGGTCATGGAAATTAGGTAGGCTATAGTGGACCAAAAGATGGAAGCAGGATTTCTGCTGACCTTGATCATAGAGCTGTAGGTTGAGAGTTGCCTTACATGAATGGATATTTGGTGATTGATTTTCATACCTATTTGTTGCAACAGGATAGTTAGATGTTTTGAAAGTAAGGCATGTTTATTGTGGAAGTTATTAAATGCCCAAATTGGGTTGCAAATTTAGCCTTGAAGCTGGATGTGGCATCATAAGGACTGTTGGATAGCAAAGGAGCAAATATTCAGATTAGTGAGGCAGGCCATCTTAAATTGAAAAGATTAAATAGAAAAAGAAAGTGACAATGAAAAACCAATTCATTGTATAGATGAAGGTTTGTGGGTGTAACAAACTGAATGAGGCCAAACTCTTACAATGGAATCAACACAAAAAAGTGCTGATTACTATGAACATAAATAGCTGTAGTTATACATGATCATAAGAGAGTTTAAAAGCGAGTGAAATTTTCATCTTGGTTGAAGAAAATATAGCAAAATCGTATGAGAATTACAGCCTATTTGCATGGGGTGTAAAGAAGAGGAGAGAGTAAGGGATAGGAGGGTAGTTTGTACTCTTATTTGGGAAGTGTAATTTAAATGAAAGGGATAAGAAAGGTTAAGACTTCCTTTCCATGCCATTAAAACCTCCACTTTTCTTGCACTTTAAATTAGGATATAAAGAAGGGAAAACGAAAAACTGATATGTGAAAAAAAATTGTTTTACTAATTCTATCAGTGATTGAAATAGAAAAAACCTAACTGCTATTAAAAATTAAAATCCTATAAATTGTAGAAATTTTTATTGTTCTTGACTGCTCTTGGTTTCCTCTCTCTCTCTCTCTCTTTGTCTATTCTTTACATCTCTTTGTAGGTAATTAGCAGTAAGTATGACTTTTTTTTAAATTTTAATTAAATAGATTTATTTGTTGATGTTTATGGATAGTGTTGTAGAGAATAATTTATTTGTTATATTATCATTTTTTTAGTTATATTATATATTTATGGGTATTCTTGTTGAATAATTTAGTTGTTATCTTTTTGCTATATTCTAGTTGAGCATGGTTAGATTTTATGGGAGGATTACTTTTATATTTTTTAAATGTCAAATTATAACTTTTAATGTTATTTTTTAATTTTCATTTTATTTTTCTTGGACGAATTGGATATTATATTTTAAATTTTATTTTTTAGAATTTTATTTTTATTTTTCTTGTATGAATAGGATGTTAATTATATTTATTATCTATTTTGTATTTTATTATGATTTAATCATAGAGGGGTGATGAAAATATAAGCAATCTTACTTTTTTTAAATTACAATGCATCATAAGTTGTTAGCATTATTGTATTTGGTTTGGATTGCGAAGGCATAAATTTATGAATAAAATTGCTCGTGTTGCAAGGTTAGAAAGAGAAAATGTGATGTCAAAATTATTAAATCAAATTATAATTGATTAAGATCATAATATTATAAAATAAGACTATGCAATCTTTTAGTTAAACAAATGATCTTTGATCAAATTCTAAGTATAAGAGAAAAAATAGTAAAAATACTTTACTTATTACGACATAATGTTACTAATTGTGAAATTGATTTTTCTTTTATCGATTTGAAGAGACAAATTAGTCATCATTGGCATAATATTTAAAAGCTACAATGTAATTGAAGGATAAATTTTACAAACAATTTGATGGAACTCAAATTCTTCTGGAAATATTCAACAACAATCATTTATTCATATTTTAAGGTGACAGAATATTATTATTTTAGTTTTTAAATTTAGATGTATATATTCATATATATTATTAATAATACTTTACATATTTTGTAATGTTTAGGATTATATTTGGAGCTATTGATGAAACACATATACGTGCAAAAGTTTATTTTATTGAAACTCTTAAATATTATAATAGAAAGGATTATTCAAAATAAAATTTCTTCACTACATCTATTATTTGATTTGAGATTTATCTGCCATATTTGGATAAAAAGGGACAGTAACTGATCTAGATTATTAAAATATATATTAATCATAGAATGCTCTCTTAAAATTCTAGAAATTGCTTATAATATTTTAATTACATAAAATAAATAACATACATTAGATAAAATTTAATGATAAATATAATTTTTTTTGAAAAATACTATCTTACTAATGCTGGACTCATGTTGAAAAGCAATCTTATTACACCTTATAAAAGAAAATGTTATCACTTGAAACAGTATTTACGAAACCCATCGTGAAATGTATGTGAGTTATTTAATTTTCAATACCTTTTTTATGAAATACAATTGAACATACTTTTGATGTACTTAAGAAGCGATTTTCCATTTTTGCAAGTTTAATAGAACATAATTATGATGTTGAAATTAAAAAAAAAAAGGTTATTGTGCCTTGCTATATTAATGTGGATCTAGATGAGAAAATACTCGATGAAGTTAATGTTGAACTTTCAAATAGTAATGCTACATGAGAAAGCTATGATAATGAAGATATAGATATGAGAGAACTAATTAGAAATTTATAGCAACATCTATGTGGGTTAATTATGTCATGTGATTTTTTTGTTAAATTATGTAATATGTTATTTTTAATAATGTGTGTTTTTAATGTTTGTAATACTTAATGACAAATGTATTTTCGAAGTGCGGACTTCACATTTATGATTTTCTATAATATTTTAATATTTTTGTTTGTTTATTTATTTATTTTTAATTTTGTTTAAAATAAAAAAATGAATTTCTTTTGTTATTCACTCAACTTTTTATTAATTTATGTTATAATAATATCTTGTTTATTACTTTTTTTTTTAAAGGATGCATCTAAAAGAAAAAAAAATTAGACGCCGAAAATTGTACATACAAATAAAAAGTAGTACCTAATGTTGTTTATTTAAACATATGAATGATATTCTTGTGAATCTATATTTGCATTAAGATATCTTGTAATAGAATTGGTAGAACTTTTACTTTACATGCATTTGAAAATATATTGAACGAATTGAAAAAATTCTCAATAAATCCATTGATAATGACAAAGCCTAAAATTATATGAAATACATTAGAAATAGTTGGTTTTCATACTATAACTTATTCAAAAATAGCATGAGTGGTTTTAGTTAGGATCTCATTACTGAAATGTTCACCACTAAATCTAAAATTTGTTAATAATTAATTGAGATTTAATGAAGGAATTTTAAAGTTTTATCACTATTTCTATTAAATAAAATGTCTACAATATTTTTATATTTATATGTTTTATGTTTCTTTATAGTTTGAAAGTGAAATTTGAAGCTTGTGAATGACAAAATAAATAAATATAAATTTTTTATAAATTATATTAGTTTTATACAAAAGCTAGAACTAGTGCACAATATACTAAAATTGCAATAAAAATAAGAAGGCAAAGGATTAATATTAAACAATATTGACGTTTCAACTTAGACTACTAATGATATTGATTTTATGATATCTCAAAATGATACTACTTTAGAAAATTTTGATATAGTTGAATAGAATATTGAAAATGTTCAATTTATAATCACGAGCCAACTATGAGATCAAAATTAACTCTCAACTTGAAGCACTTTCAGAGCTCAAAAAAGGGAGGGAACCTAAAATTGATACAGCCTTTTATTAAAGACATAAAAAAAAAAAAAGACACTGGACGTCAAAACCATTGTGGTCTAGTCAGTTAGGATGTTCGACTGTCACTGGAAAGACCCTGGTTCGATTGCCGGTATCGCAAATAGGTTTTGGCTCTCAAGTGCCAGTTATATTTTCTTTTATGCCCCTGCAAGGGTAAGACAGTGATTTCGCGAATCATCAGCTACAAAGCCCTAGCCTTCTCGTCATGGCCTATAAAATAACCCTCTTATTAACATTCTCACTGCCTCCCCGCTTCTCCTGCGTGTAAAGTTCACCTTCAAACTGCAAAATGGCTTCGGAGAAGAAGCTGTCAAACCCAATGAGAGAGATAAAGGTGCAGAAGTTGGTCCTTAACATCTCCGTAGGCGAAAGCGGCGATCGTCTCACTCGCGCCGCTAAGGTTCCTTTCCTTCCATTTCCTTTTAATTTTTCTCCTTGCATTTCCTCCTGATCTAATCTAAATTTATTGTTCTTCTTTAGGTGCTAGAGCAACTTAGCGGTCAGACCCCAGTCTTCTCCAAGGGTATGATTGGAACTAAATTCTTTTTTAAATGAAAAAAGAGTTACTGTTTTCTGGTTGTGTGATTAGATTCGTTCTGTGGTAATGGATTTGTGAGCAGCTAGGTACACTGTTAGGTCATTTGGAATCAGGCGTAACGAGAAGATTGCTTGCTATGTTACTGTGAGGGGAGACAAGGCTATGCAGCTGCTTGAGAGTGGATTGAAGGTCAAGGAATACGAGCTTTTGAGGAGGAATTTCAGTGATACTGGTTGCTTTGGATTCGGTATCCAGGAGCATATCGATCTTGGCATCAAGTATGTCTTTCTTCCCTCCATTATTCAAAATGCAAGTGGACCCAATTCGTTATTAGTTCTTTGTGGAATTATAGTATCTGACCATAATGTTTATGTTGTGGTTTGGCTGGTGTAGACTAGTGCAGTTAAAGAGAATTTTATATGTTGATATCTAGCTGTTTATTTTATGTTTGTTTGACGAGAGTGGCATGTTTATCATTGTGGAGTTGCGTTATTTGTTTTGAATTGGCATCTGTAACATATTATGATATTAGGGTGTCTCAGTAGTCGCACCAATGTGCTACGCTGAATTCAGTCTTCAGAATGGAACAGTTAGCAGAATTAATCTTTTTAACTGACACTACATTGGTTCGTACACATTTTGGATTTTGCTGTCACTATTTCTTGTTCACTACTGGTGTGAATTTATGCTGAAGGTTGATGCCTTTATTAGTATTTTAAGTTTTATCTGGGATTCCTTTCCTAACAAAGGAAGCACACTCCCAGGAGATGCTTAATAAAAAAATAATTCCGGTTGAGTATGTTTTGGCCAACAATATATTCTGGGAATGCATAGTTATATTACTTTTTTGAAAAGAAAAAAAAAATTCATACTTGAATTATGCTTGTACCACATACATTGCTAGGATATGCTTTAGTTCACTATGAAGTCTTCTCTCGTGGCTTCTTGCTTAGTAAATGTAGCAAAGCATTGACAAGTCTTTCTAAAGTGGTGATGCATTACAGTATAAAACATTATAGTTTGCCTATACCTCTGAAGGATGTTCATTTGATTTTATGAGGATTAATAATCCAGTTTATTATTGTACGACTGATGTCAATATTTCCCAATCTCTCAACAGGTATGATCCTTCCACTGGCATTTATGGTATGGATTTCTATGTTGTTCTGGAGCGTCCAGGATACCGAGTTGGTCGCCGCCGTAGATGCAAGGCTCGTGTTGGTATTCAGCACAGGGTTACCAAGGAGGATGCCATGAAATGGTTTCAGGTGAAATATGAAGGTGTCATCCTCAACAAGTCGCAAAACATTACAGCTTAGAAATTGTTATCTAAGTTTTGTCTAAGTTATATTTTTGCAGATGTTTTTTTTTTACATGTTTGGATTTATTAACTGTTATTGAAGAGATTTTTGAATTGTTAGAATCTGGAATATTATTTCGTCCATTTATTGTTTCTACTGTTGATGCTTTGTTTTTTTCTCCTTTAAATATGAAGGTAGATTTTGCCAAAACTATTTTTATTGTTCTTAAATCCTAATAATTGTGTGATTTAATGTTGACCAAAGATTAACTATGTTCAGTAATAAGTTTAAACACGAATGGTTATAGATGCATGTTAATGGAGGTGGATGATGGCTTTGCCTGCTATCCAGTGCTCAAGTTTTGCTGAAGAATGTGATTGTGCCTAGTGAGATTGATGGTAAAAATTTCTACGGTCTCTGACAAAGGCATTTATAGCATGAGTGTTCCGGAGTCTGACACTTTTTGAACTTGAGAATTGTCTTTGAAATCGATTCTCTATGATTTACACACTACGAATGAGATGGTTTTGTGCCTACGTTTCATGCAAGTGCTGTAACAAAATTAACTCAAGTTTTTGCCTTGGTAATGAAATTTTTGTGTATTAGTTCCTTGAATACTCTTTAAATAATCAATCCAAATTGATCTCTGTGCTGATCCACCGCATTCCACCGCTAAACTCTCAATCTCGATGGAATCAAACCATTTCATAAAAGAAATGGAACAAAACAATCTCAAGAACAGAAAACAAGCAATACGTGACGTAAGATGCAATTGAGTTGGGGAAAATTAAAAAAAAAAAAATCTAAAAAGACTTCATTTGCCTGCATCTCGATGTGTTGACTTCCAGCTGTTACAACCTTTCTGTCTTAGGCCTCAACAATTCCAAAAGCTCACCCTTCTTCAATTTGGAGTAACCTTTAATTCCCTAGACTTTGCTAGTTCCTTCAGCTCGGTCAGTTTCATTTCTCCATTTTTGACAACAGCAGCATCTTCTCATTGTGTGTAGCTGTTAATGCATCATTTTTCAGCTCGAGCGAGTTCCCTTTTGGGATTGATGGAGATGGTATCTCTTAACAAAGTTAGATGGTGGTCGAGTTAACTTGAAGTTTATGGACGAGTGTTGATATGCAGCATTTTGTATCCTGTAATCCTTCCTGGCCACACCTTGTTTCCCTGTCAACATCTTCTCTCTTCCCCTTTCTGTAGTTCCATCTGCCAAATTACAAACCACTTATTCAGGCAGGGTGAGAGAGAATTAACAAATCATCATGATGAATTTAGAAAAAGATAGAATCGTAGAACTAATATGTGGTTGAGTAAATTAACAAGAATATGGAAAGAATCTGCCAAATGAAAATTTAGATGACATTTTGTAAGTCTTCTTTTTAGTAAAAACCAGAACATGCACAAAGATTATTTTTTTAGTGTCTGTGCTGTCTGTGTGTTATTTTGTACAAGAGAACATGTACAAAGATTATTTCTGTGTGTTATTTGGTACATATCTTCTGCAAATGTAAGAAGCATAAGTCGAGATCACCTTTTACTGGCTTCTTCGATAGCTGAAGAACCTCCAGAGTTGATTCAGTTGGAGACAAGTTAGAGGTTGCCTGCTTAGTACTCTTAGCCTCTCCCTTTGAGATTGAGGTCTGTATCCATCTGAACAGCGCACTAATCTTCTCCTGTTCAATTGTCTTGTTGGAGGAACGGCACTTCTCAATCTCATTCTCCCCTTTTGTTCTTCCTGGTGCAGAACTTCTCCTAGGAGGTTTGCCTTTTCTACTTCCATCAGTCTTTATGCTTGAAACACTTAACTGCGGCACATCCTCTTGAGAAGCAAAAACTAAAGGTTCATCTGCAATCTCAGCCACATTTAACAAGCTGCATCAAAAAATGAGCTCTCAGTTAGAATTTCAAAAAATTTAACACCTAGTGTCTACAAATTAACATTGTGAACCTAAGCTTCATGACAAGCACATTGAAATGAAAAGGAATGAATTGCAGCCCAAAATGAAGATAGATAAAATAAATGCAATAATTGATGTTTTTATACGCTGATAAACTCTACAGATGACATCCACTTCACTCTGCATTACTTACACCACTAAGAAGATCAGAAAAGGAATCTCTATCCCCTACAAAAACATACAAACCATTGAACAGATATCAGCACCCAATAAACAATAGAAGTTAAGGAAATACTATTATTATTGACATTGTAATCATTACTAATTTAAGCTAAGATTTTGGTGCTGCATTCCATAAAAGTTGACTCTTCAAAATATTTTGATTAATGGGGCCGTTAAAATCCGATACGACAGCAAGTCAACTGCCAACCTAAATTGAAGAAATCAAGAACTAGAACTACAAGAAATGGTGTAATGACACCTATTTGTGGAAGTGGCCTAAGGAATAACATTAGAATTACTTGCTTTTAATTACGGGTGATTGCAAATGATGACTTGATAGTTATAGTTTAATTCGCCAGTCAGAATTCGTTTACTATAAATTAAAAAAAAATAAAATCACAACCTAAGCGTTTTCTTCTACTTAACTCTTGATTATTTGTCTAACTCTCTCAATTAACTTACATGAACTTTCTGTCATGGTGAGGTCTATTTGTAGACTTCCCACCAAAGAGTTGTAATCCTTCACCAAAATTTGCAAGCCTTTAACAAAGCCCTCATGAGTTGCAAGGCTTCAGCAAAGTCCTGATGAGCATAGTTTTACACTAACACTAAAGTACAGTGGCGGAGATTGGATTGAAGACATGGCAAGGCCATGGTAGAAACGCAGAAGAAAAATATAAAAATAAGATGGGAGTTGGGATGACAAGGAGACATCAGCATAGAATTAGTGGTTTTGTTGGTGTAGGGCAGCACAAAAACTCTTAAAAGTTAATCTTATTTTTAAAGAGGAAAACCTTTATGATTGTATGACTTATGAGGCTATATAATGCTAGTACTGTGCTTCTGGAATGGCATAAACATTCTAAGACCTGTTGCAGGTCCAATGAAGCGTTTAAATTTCATTGCACATCCTAAAATCAAATACAAGCACGCCTGCCTGTAAAAGCAGCATATAATCACATATTTTCTGTCGTAAAAAGATGAAAACAACGATAATTTTTAGCATCATACTGCAAGATCTCAACCATATGCTGCTTCATGACAAGGGGAATTTCCACACGCTTTGAAGAATTTCATGCATGGCAGGGTGGACTCATTTTTTTTTTTTTTCCTCAAAATTCTAACATTAAAAAGAAAACAATTAAAAACAGAGGAGAAAAAAAAGAAAGAGAAAAAGAAAAAGATTGAAACTTTTAAAACCAGAGGAAATCATATTGTCATTTCAGGTTCCATTTCATGCTTAAAAAACAATAGCAATCAGCAAATCTATCTCCATAAAGAGCCCATACAATGTAACACAAATAACTTCAGAGCAAGAATTTAAAATTCGGAGTAAGATTTTAATACCCAATTGAAATTCATGATGGAAAGTGAAGGAGTTTTTGGCCTAAAGAGACAAAATACCTTTCATAGGGTAAATGGCTTTTCCCAGCTTGAGCTGCTTGCTGGACGAGAAACAAAAGGGAAAATTCAGGATTGTGTGAGAATGGAAAACAATTACATTCATATTTGAAGAATTTTTTAAGGTTCGGAATATGCACTTTGAATACACTGAATACATTGGTGCTCTTCTTTTATTGCCGAAAATACCTAGGCCACATCTTTGCTTTAAGACCACATGGCTGTTTTCTGTACACAAGACAAGCCTTTGAGTTTTTTTTAAAAAATAAACATAATAAGATTAAAGTTTTTTTTTTTTATCCCTTACATTGGTTAGTGTTCTTGTTAGAATAACTATCCTTTCCCGTCTTTTCTCCATTCAATGTTGATTTCCATAGTCAAAAGTGCACGACCAAAGTTTCCTGTCTCCCCACGTTATACAAACCATAGGCAAACCTGTATCAGATCTCAAAATGTCATCATTTTTAGTAAAACATATCCAAAAACTACTCTTTCATCGTCCAATTTGCATAATTCTTATGCCACCCTGTCCATCTCTTCCTCGCTTATTGAAGCAGAAGAACACAAAATCTCTGATTGCAATAAGACAATATGTGAATTATGTGAAATGGGTAATCTTAAAAAAGCCATAGAATTGCTTGAAAAGTGTCCAAAATCCAAAATTGAAATACCTACTTATTGTTCAATATTGCAGCTTTGTGCTGAGCTTAACTCCCTACAAGATGGAAAAAAAAGTCCATTCCTTTATTTGCTCTAGTGGAATTTCAAGTGATGGTGTTTTGGGCACAAAACTTGTATTTATGTATGTGAGATGTGGGGATATGAAAGAAGGGAGGTAATTTTTAATAAGATTGCAAATGAGAAAGTTTTTTTTTGGAATCTTATGTCAAGCGGGTATGCAAAGATTGGCGCTTTTGAGGAGAGTGTATTTGTTCAGGAAAATGTTGGTCTTGGAAATTGAAGTTAATTCTCATACATTTTCGAACATTTTCAGCTTTAGGAAGTGTTAAGGAAGGTGAGTGGGCTCATGGGTATTTGCTGAAATTGGGTTTTGGTACACAGAATGCTGTTGTCAATTCTCTAATAACTTTTTAATTCAAGATTAAAGAAGTTGTTAGTGCACATAAGTTGTTCGATAAATTGAGTGACCGAGATGTCATTTCCTGGAATTCAATGATAAGTGGCTGTGTGGCAAATGATATTCCTGAGAAAGGACTAACGGTTTTCAAGGAGATGCTATATTTGGGAGTTGGCATGGACTTGGCTACAATGGTTAATGTGGCTGTAGCTTGTGCAACCCGTGGTAATGATCCACTCGGAAGAGCAGTTCATGCCTTTGTGATAAAAACCCGTTTTGATAGGAGAATGACCTTTGCTAATACATTACTCGACATGTATTCTAAATGCGGTGATTTGGATGTTGCCATTCAGGTTTTTGAGAAGATGGAAGGAAGAAGTGTTGTATCTTGGACTTCTTTGATAGCAGGTTACGCTCGAGAAGGTTTCTGAAGGGGCTATCGGATTGTTTCAGGAAATGGTACGCGAAGGTTTTAGACCTGATATCTTTACTATCACAACGGTTCTTCATGCTTGTGCTTGTAGTGGGTCAATGGAAAATGGCAAGGATGTGTACAATTACATCAAGGAAAACGATATGCGATCAAATCTCTTTGTATGCAATTCTCTCATGGATATGTATGCAAAATGTGGAAGCATGGAAGATGCAAACTCGGTGTTTTTGGAGATGCCTATGAAGGATATTATCGCATGGAACACCATGATTGGAGGGTACTCAAAAAATGGCCTTCCTAATGAAGCTCTTAGTCTGTTTGCTGCAATGATACAAGAATTAAAACCAGGTGGTAGAACAATGGCTTGTATTCTTCCAGCTTGTGCTAGCCTTGCTGCTCTAGACAGAGGCATAGAGATCCATTGCCACATATTGAGAAATGGTTGTTTTTCTGATCAACTTGTTGCCAATGCACTTGTTGACATGTATGTGAAGTGTGAGGCACTAGTTCTAGCAAAATTACTCTTTGATGAGATTCCTGCAAAGGATCTGATCTCATGGACAGTGATGGTTGCAGGGTATGGAATGCATGGATTTAGGAAGGAACCTATTGCTGCTTTCAGTGAGATGAGCCAAGCGGGGATCGAGCCTGATGAAGTTTCCTTCATTTCTATACTATATGGTTGCAGTCATTCTGGCTTACTTGATGAAGGATGGCGATTCTTTAACATTATGCAACACGAATACAATATTGAACCAAAATTGCAGCACTATGCTTGTATAGTGGATCTTCTTGCCTGCACTGGTAGACTATCAATGGCATACAAATTCATAAAATCAATGCCAATTGAACCTGATGCCACAATATGGGGTACTTTGAACTAGATTAGCAGAGAAATTAGCAGAACATGTCTTTGAACTAGAACCGGAGAACACAGGTTACTATTTCCTTTTAGCAAATATCTATGCTGAGGCTAAAAAGTGGGACGAAGTGAAAAACTGAGAGAGAAGATTGGTGGCGGGGATTAAGAAAAAATCCTGGCTGCAGTTGGATAGAGGTCAAGGGCAAAGTTCATATATTTGTTGCTGGAGATAGTTCACACTCACAAGCCCAAAAGATTGAGTCTTTATTAAATAGGCTAAGATGAAAGATGAAGGCAGAAGGTTGCTTGCCTAAATTAAGATACACCATGCTTAATGCAAGTGACCTGGAGAAGGAAATGGCTCTCTATGGGCATAGTGAGAAGTTGGCCATGGCTTTTGGAATGTTGAACTTGCCACTAGGCAAAACAATACCAACTTAAGTTGAGGCTGTAACCGATACACTATGAATATCGATACCGCCATTTTTTACAATATCACCCAATATCGACATCGTAAAATTATAAAACCGATACCGTTGGTGATGAAAACAGCAAAAATCGATACCATTAAAATTATGCGGTAATGGCGGTATTACCGATACCGATACCAAAAAAATGTGTAACTATGGATGAAGCCGAGTTAACTCATTTATTAACCATGGATAAATGATTCAAATCGAAATCGATACTGATACCAAAACTAATACTCGTAAACATTTCCAATTTATAAAATATCCATACAAAAAATTTCATTATCGGTATACCGTTAAAACTTCTCCAAAACCGAAACCGAAACTGACAAATGTTAAATTTTAATACCGAAAATTTTCAATAACTCATGGTTTCGGTTTTAGTTTAGTTTGGTGGTATTGGTTCTAAATAATGGACAGGAGTTGGGATTCGCTTATGGTAGATTCTTCAAAATATTTATTATTCTTGACAGGGCTACGAAGGGGAATCTCCAAAATACTATAAATTAGTTTTCATAGGAAAGCTTAAATGCTCAGAAACCAAATATTTTTGCTGAAGCTGCCTGTAAGAATTGGAAATGCATATAACCAATTGAAACTATTCTGAAAACAATAAACTTCATTTTGTTCCCCTCCTTTTTCTCAAGAATTTGGACTTATAGTTCTAGACCTTGCATTATTGTTGGAAATAACCATTAATAATAATAATAACAACACATCCCATCCCATCTCAGCTTCTACCATTATGTGTTTTTGCAGATGCTTTGCCTTCTGTCATCGTAAGTATTTCCCTCTCTTGCAACTCAAGAGCTTTAATTCTCAGGCTGGGCTATTCTTAGATCTGGGGGAAGTATGATTGCAGTGTAGGGAATAGGTCCAACAATACACTTAGAGAAAGGAAGGTGGCAATCATTATCTTTACTTAATTGAGCAATATATCCTAGGCCTCTTTTTCTTTTATGATTAAGTTCCAGTGGCAAAAATAGTGTATACCTTTTATGGTTTCTTTACCTGATCTATGTCGACTGTGGTAAGAATGCTTAGGTTATTGCAATTTATTGATACAGCGATACAGTATACTAAAGGGGTCATTCCCTAATTGTTAAATGATTATGTCTCTAATAGAAACTGTAGCTTCTTATTCCTAAGAGACAATTGAAGAGCCTTCAATTAGCACTTGAAAGTTTAGCAGGCTGTGAGAATTAAATAAAGTGGGAAATAAAGGCTGAAAATGAATTGAATTGGTAGCTGCAGTTATAAGCACTAGGTTAGTTAAAATGTTCAGAAATTTGGTGAAGGCCATAAACCTCCTTAATTAGAAATGATGGAGCAAGCTTTGGCCTTCTTAAGATTGATATACCATTATTTTGGAGAATAATGCTAATATAAACTCGTCTGAAATGGGAAATGAAATCACTTAAGATTTTCCCATGCTTTATGACAGGCAATTGGCAATTTATCCACATGGGGCAGACCACTAAGCATTGTGGGGACTCTAACATCGGCCTCAATGCATTCCTGGACACAGCTAATATGGAACTGATACGAATTATCTTATCCACTATAAAAATTTGAACCACATAGTTGCTTGATTAAATATTACGATTGATTTTTTTTTCCCTATATTAATCGTCCTAAGCTACCATCAACTAGGCTTAATTTTTTTTTTTTTAAAAAAAATTAATTCTGAGCCCGCGACTCCAGAAATATTGCTCATGATGGAATGAAGTAGAAAACATCATAGTAGTTCCTATCATGATCACCTAAAACAAACTGCTATTCTGCATTGACGTGCAAACTAGCTTTAGCCACAACTGGCAAAAGGCATCTCCAAGAAAAGCCAAAGCTGGAGATCGAGATGGGGAATAAGAAAAATAAGAAATAGGAATAAGCCAATGGGAAGCAACAAACTTTGCCACTGGGCATTGACATAAATAATTTCACTCTCATATTCCCACCAAGAGTTCCATGGAATTAGGACAAAATGAGTTTGAACCTACCCAAGTCATTGTACTTGAACAACCTGCAAAATAACATCTATGAATTTTGGGGGGTGCAAATTATGTCTTGTTATCTTTTGTATCTCTTTATTAATTGACTTTAGATTTAATTTTAAGACGTTCATTAATAGGAGAATCAAGAATGGGTATGATTTTACCTTGATAACTAAATTTAGTGACACTGGAGTTAGGTCCAACATAGTAGGCTGGAACTAAAAAAAGTGTGATCATATAATGTTTGTAGCTGAAAGAAAGCACACAAAATTCAAACTACAACATCGTCAATATCAACCCTGCTTTCCTCTTTGTAACAACCAATATGGTCAAATTCGTACAGAAAACAAATAGCAAGCACTTCTGTTTTCTGCACCCAATTATCAGTAAAAAAAATAAAATCAAAGGCAGCAAAAGACAACACACCAAAACAATGATCTCCTCCGTCCCTCTTTTTCACTTTTCTATTCTACAACTATTCTTCCCCATAATCAAGTGTATAATAAAATTAAACAATAAAATTGATCTCTACTTTTCAAATATTTCCCTAGACTCTTAAAGAAGAAACGTCGTCATCCAATCAACCACACCTTTTAGAGAGTAGAATAAGAAAAACAATGAGGAAGACGATAGAAGAAAGAGTAATTGCCACACCAAGAACAACCTTATTAGGCCCATGACGGTGACCTCCCTTGTTGCTAGAATCATCATCTTCACTATCATCATAATCTGATGAATCACTCTCACTACCACCGCCTGATGAATCTTTAGCTGGTGGTGGTGACATTGGCAATCCATGCTTATCACAAGGAGCAATTCCAAGCTTCAATTTTGATGACAAAATAGTATGATTATAACACAAATTACTATTCCCACCAACCTTGAACACATCTAATCTCTTCAAAAAGCTAACATTAAAAGGCAAAACACCATGGAACTCATTGTTAGCAAAATTCAAGTACTTCAAATGCTTCATTTCGGCAAAAAATCTTGGTATTGTCCCATTGAATTGGTTTGAACTCAGATCAACATGAACCAAACCAGGAATTGCCGACATTGAATCCGGTATCGATCCAGATAACGAATTAGACCGCAAAGACACATTCTTTAACGAAATCAAGTCCCCAAAATTAGTTGGAAGTTCACCAGTAAGAGAATTAGAGGAAAGATTGAGACTTTCAAGATTTTCAAGGATAGAAATGGAACTGGGTATCCTTCCTTTGAGCATATTACTAGAAAAATCAACATGGGTAAGATTGGAATGCAGATGTTTAGGCATGTAACCGGTGACATTCGCGTTGGAGATAGTAACAGAGTTGAGGTTATGCATATTACCAATAACCACATAAAGACCAGAAGCATTAACAGGAACATTACTTACAGTGAGATCAGTGAGATTAACAAAATGAGAGAGCCAGACACCTGTGAGGCGTTTAAGAGAGTGAATGCAAGTGAAGGAGTGGAGGGAAAGGGCAAGATCTGAAGGGAAGTGGATAGGGGTGATGGGGCAGTTGGTGAAAGTAAGAGAGCGAAGAGAGGAGAGTGATTTTAAGGCAGTGTAGGAGAAGGACACATCAGATGAGCAGTTGGAGAGGTGAAGAGATATGAGGTGGCGGAATGGGGAGGAGGAGTCACATATGGTGGAGTTATGTGGAGATGGTTGTATGCAAGGATCTCTTGAAGTGGGGATGTCTAGTGATTGGAGGGCTCTAATTTGTTTAGGGTCTAAGGTGGAGTGGGTAATAGGAGAGGGAGTAGTGGAACGTGGGGTGGGAGAGGGGATTGGAGAGGGAGTGGGAGTGGGAGTGGGAGTGGGAGTGGGAGTGACAGTTGTGGTGGTGGTGTTGGTGCTGATGGTGGCTTTAGTGGTGGAGAAGAGGAGGAGGAAGAAGAGGAGGAGAGACGGTGGTTTTGGTGGTGGTGGTGTTAGTGACATTGTGGAGAGAAAGAAGTAGGCTCAAGGTTTGGCGTTCGCCGTTGTTTGCAAGTGAGGAAAAAGTGAGCTTGGGGGGAGAAGAAGAGACTTTGATTAGCCAGGGCAGATGGGTAGAGTAACCATCATGCCCTTGGATTTCTGACATATTTGCAGAAATGCAATTTATGGTTTCTTTCTATATTTCAGACTCTGTATTGAAAAATCACAGGTTTTTTTCTGTTTTTTTTCTTGTTCGAGAAGTGGACAAAAATATTTCATGTGGTATTCACATGCTTTTTTTTTTTTTGTTTGCTTCTCTTCAGAAAAATATATATAAGAGAAATGGGGCGACAAAAATGGTAAATAGTGGATAATCCATGACTCTGTGGGAAAGGAAATATTATTATATGTCGATTACAGGGGTCAATTTGTTGAGTCAATCTCGTTAAGAGTAACAAAAAGAGTAAGCCATCTCAGCGAGCCAAGGCAATTTGAAGATAGCCGTCTCTCACGGTCCATGACAATCCAATATTTTCTGAGGCTGGACATCGTGATTTCCAGCTCTTTCCTTCTCTCATCTTTTAATATTTTGTTTTTGGGCTGACCCCTTCATACATATTATTTATTCATATAATTCTGTTGAAAATGCAGATTTTCCCATAACCCAAAACTATCTTAAATTCTTTATTTTTTTTCTTTCTGAAAATTATAGAATTGGTAACGGGCCCTATATATATTTCATAGGTTCCAATCTTACAAAGAAAGCATGTGCTTTTTACTGATTATTGTATTGTGGTGTCTGGATTTTGGTTTCCGCCCTCTTACGCTTCTCCTAACATTTGCTGCCGCCAAGGGAGAGAAAGAAAAGTTGTAAGAATAACTTCCCAACTGCAAAGAAAGATGCATTTAATCCTCAAAAAAAAAAAAAAAAAAAAGCTTAAAGTATTGAAAAAGGTCAAGTCCCTCAAAATTTTTCTTACACCAAGTCAAAAGTTTTTTATTGCGTGCTGAACTGCTAATACACTACCCATGGCCATACTTCAAGCCAGTTCTTTTTGTTTTTTTGGTTAGTCTTCATATCATAAAAAGGTTGACGATAGATGACATGCCTCCCCCATTTATTCTAAGTGGCAAGCAAACGGTAAAATTTAAGGACAAATGGCCATGCGACCGTTAGGGACCAAAGTCTTTTAGTCTGTTACTTTTGTCAGGTACTGAGAAAGCGATGAACTAACTCTCATTACCCGAGGTTTTAGATGGACAAAATGTCATGTCGGAAGCACTATAATATAGGATTGCTGAAACAAATTCCTAATTGTACTAGATAATTCACATCAATTAAACATGTTAAGAACTTCATATGGGATTAATGAAAATTGACAAAATAGTGCTCAATACAAACTGTTACGAAACTTACAAGAAACTCAAATTGCAGTGTGCTTCAGCGCGGAAGTAACTGCAATTCCCAGTTTCACGGGAGAAAGAACATGCATATTCACAATCATATAGGTCTAAAAGTCAGTAAATTTCTTCATGGGAATTCAGCAATCTATGGAAATGCAGCTTTCAGCAAGGGCTGAGCTGTCCACATTGTTAACAAATGGATTAATCTTGACCCAAACAAGAGAGAAGACAGAGGCCAACAGCACTGACCAAAGAACAGCAATGGTTGGTGTTCTGTTTTGGCGGCCCATGAGACCTTTCAGGAATGGATAGAGATGGAGAATCACCCAGAAGGCGAAAAACACCTTGCCGAAAAGAGGTCCCCACGCCTCATATCCTTTGTTTAAAGCATCGGAGAATCCAGCAACAACACCAACCATATTGAGAATGATAAGCGTTGTTGGAGGGATCAAAAGTGTTGTCCATTTGACAAGGTAGAGCTCACCAAATTCTGTATCCTCTGCAGCTTTTGCAGTGACCGTGAAGTTGGTATCAATGCCAGCCAACATTTTCAACAATCCTTGGAAGACTGCAAACAGATGGGCTGATACACCTCCAATCACCCAGAACTGCTCGTTACGCCACAAATCTTCAATCCCAACTCCACTCCATCGTAGCTCAAGCACTGCAGTTATAATGATGGAGAGGAAGAGGCCAAGGAATAGTGTGCTT
>CATIWR010352963.1:0-10746 GCA_949677035.1 Omphalea diandra
CAACTTCTTTATTTCTTCTTGAGGGAATGATTCAATTCTGCAAAATCAACACTTATTTGAAACATTAGTGATGATCAATCTACTTTGTCAAGATCAAAAGAGGTTTTAAACCTAGGATTAATTATCCTAGTTCAACAATAACTAACCATCCTCTCTTAATGGTGAAAATGTTCAAAACACACAAACTTATAAAAATCAACACAAATAAACACCAAAATGCAATAGTATCAAAAGGTCATAGAGGTTATCTTGTTCTTAATGACATATACCAAAACATAAAAAAGATGAGGGAAGAAAAAAGAATGGAGTATGACATTCAAATCATCAAAATAATTTATTTTCTTAACCCTTATGCCTTTTGTTAGATGGAAGTTCGTCATAAGTCTTAGGACCTATCCACTTATGTTATTAGAGCTCATAAGCTACCCAAAGAAACCTTAAAACCTAAAGGGAAAATAAAAAGAGAAAAGGAGATAAAAGTTGCTAGTTGTAGTCAAAGATGATTGTATAAACCAATAGTGGTCTATATAACCAAGCTAGTGGTTTGTATAGATTATAATGAAGTTTGTATAGACCTTTGGCACTATAGTTTTGAAAAGAAGAAGAAGAAGAAGAACAATAAGAACAAGAAGAAGAAGAACAATAAGAACAAGAAGAAGAACAAAAAGAAGAAGAATAATAAGAAGAAAAAAGTGATCACGAGTCATGGATGTTTTTTTAGTATGCCTTGCCCTTAGAGGTAATATAATGATGAATAATCCTTCAAGATGCTTATAGAATAGTATAAAATGTGTCCCAAAAGGTTTGTTTCTAGTTAGTTTTTGGGCCTAATAGTTGGATTTTTGAAATTTTTGTGTTAGAGGTGTTTTTAGGGTTATGAGAGTGAGTTTTGGCAGAGTAATATAAGGGTTTCCAAGCTTACTCTTTTCCTTTAATGAGAGAGGTATTCATAGAGGTGGGAAGGGTGGACTTAAGCTCAATGGCTTGATTTGTACTCAATCCTCAACCTTTTGCAAATAAGAATAAGGAATCTTTTAGAGAATTAAGGTTTCAAGTTGTCTATACAACCAATAAGTTGGTTGTATAACCAATTAAGGGTCAATAGTTAACTATTCTATAAGGTTATTTTGTATGGGTATATCTTGGTTGTATAACTAATAGATTGCTTTCAATTAAGGCTTTCAAGGTTTGGTTTGGTTGAAGGGTGGGCTTGGTTCAAGGCTCCTTTCACACTTTTATTCTTTAAGGTTAATTTAAGTAGTTTCTATTGAACCTTTTAGTTTCTAAGTTCTTATTTTGATGATCACAAATAAATCTTTGGGTTATCCTTTGCCTAAGTTATTTATGTTAAATCTTATAGGTACATCCATTCGATAAAACTGTGATGATTAGAGAGGAGTTTACTACTAGCACACTTGAGTTGAAGATTTAAGTTTGAAAGACTGTAAGTGTTAAAGAGTGAAAGTCATAACAATCTCAACTGAATGGTCTACTGGGCATTACTTCCTTTCAACATGCATTGGAAAGGTGCTTAGTTTGAGCCAAGTTCTTTAAACCTCAGAATATATATGTTTTCGCAATTGGAGTTGGAAAAATGCTCTAGTTTGTGCTGCACCTTTTGGACCTCTAAACGGGGTGCACTTAATAAGACAACAGGAGGGGGGATGTATCCAACAGGTATGTTTAGATTTCTAATGGGCATGGAATCATTTTTGGAAATTCTAAAAAATAGAGCATGAAGCTCACTTTCTAGAAAATCAACAGTAGGTGTTTATCATACTCCAATAGGCATTAAGCTTAAAATTAATGACCGTAGCTTATGTCCAACAACCATTAAAGAAAAAATGGAATGAAAAAATAAAAAACAAAAAAAGAGAAAAGGAAGAGCCTCGAGCCACCAACCTTCAATGACTGTGTTGAATAGGATCAACGATTGTTGAAGTTAAATATTAACTATCAACCATCTATCTACATGAAATCAATAAGGGTGAATTCTTCAACAATGGGCATACAATTTTTCAATAGGTGTTGATTGCATACAACTATAATGTGAAGTGATAGCACTTTTTCTAACAACTAGTTTATTGTTTTAGCATATAAAAGGAACCGCTCTTAATAACAAATAAAAGTGAACCATTCTATTGAGTGAGGAATATTGTGAAAGCAATTCTAAGTCAAAAAGAATGTTACATTATGATTAAGAAGTAATCTAGCATTTAAGAGAGACTCAATGATCAGGCTTTTAATCGAACTATAAAGAGCAAGCTTATAAAAAAAACCCATTGTACATTCTCACTCACATTAAACATACTTTATGAATATACTTTGATTATCCAATCTTGCTTGAGTGAGACAGTTTTCCTTTTAATAAGAGTTTTATAATCATGTGTTTGGAAACTTAGTGTTGAGAAACCTATTAAAAGTATCTCTTGTGAAAGATTTAAGGTAGTTCCTATAAACTACTATGGGTTAAGGTTTAAGTAGTACTTGTAAACTACTTATAAGGGATTGATGGTTCCTGAAAATCTATCATCTGTAAAGGCTTGGTAGTGCCTAGAAACTTACCTTTGTAAAGGTTGTTGATAACACCTTAAGTTATCTGAATATTGAAGTCTCTAATGGGAATACTAGAGGAGAAGATGTAAGCAAGTTGTGTCGAAGCTCTATAAATCTTGTGTGTTGATTCTATATTCATTTTTGTATTTAGTTTCAATTTCTAAATTTTGCCTTTGCCTTATTCAACCCCCCTTATAAGGCACTAAGGGATAACAATTGGCATCAGAGCTAGTCTCTTAATCATAGCTTAAGTGCAGAGAGCAAAGATCATGGCAAGTCATGAAGAATCACAATCCATTCATAAGCCTCTATTCTTCAAGGGAGATGATTATGAATATTGGAAAAATTATATAGAGATCTTCATTGACAATGAAACCATTGACTTCTGGGACATTATTAAGGATGGAAGAGAAGTATTAATAAAACTAGTTAGAGAAGTTCTCGTACCAACCTAAGACTGAGTGGATTACAGAAGAAGAAAAGGTAAACTTAGAAAATAAAAGTGTAATGCATGTTCTTTTCTATGCAATTCACAAGTCTCAATATGTTAAACTACAAATGTGTACATCAGCTAAAGAAATATGGGACACAATGCAAACTTAGCATGAAGGAACTAGTAAAGGAAAGAAGAAGAAGAAACAAATGCATATATATAATTATGAAACATTTATATACCTTATAGGTGAAACTATCCCTAAGATGTATAATAGGTTATAAACATTCTAGGTATTCTCAATAACTTAGGAAAGTCATTTTCAAATGAAGACATGGTAGCAAAAATTTTGAGAACACTTCCCAAAGATAAGTGGAAAGCTAAGAAGACAACTTTAGAGGTAGCCAACAAACTGGAAGCCTATCACTTAATGAGTTTACGGGAAAGTAACTGGTTCATGAGATCACTTTTGGGAAGCTTGCTGAAAACATATGAATGAGAAAGAAAGACTTGCATTGAAAGCCAAAGAGGTACATTCTAAAACTCCTTTTACTGCTTATTTATTAACATCTTCCTCTTCTAGTAATGATGAAGATAGTAGTGAAGATGAGCATCTTGCCTTTATAACCAAGTAAAGAAATTCCTTTCAAACAATAAAGGAAGAATGACAATAAGCTATAAAAAGAGAAGCACCAAAAGTTAACTCATCTTCTACGGATGCAATGACAAAAGGCATATAAAATCAGATTGTCCTAAGATCAAGAAAAGCAAACTCCTTTTCAGGAATACACCTCTAAGAAATGAAAGGAACTATACAAAGCCACTTGAGATGATACTAGTGATTCCAAACCTGATAAAGATGAAACAAGAAATGAACTTGCCAACCTTTTTCACATGGCAATGGAGGAACAATCAAATGAATCCTTAAGTGAACACATAACCAATAATGACAGTGATAGTGATGATGGCAAAGAGGTAAATCCTTTTGACTCTTACTTAAAAGATAAGTTGTACTTTATAATTGCCAAACTCACTATGAGCATTGAGACTCTCAAGTATAGTACCTAATATCTTCAAAAAGAGAACAAAACTTTTTAAAAATAAGCTAAAAGTTAAGAAACTCTAGCTAAGGGGGTAGAGTCTCTCACAGTTGAAAACCTTAAGCTAAAGGAAAATCTTATTAAGTTCACTAAAGGAAAGGAGAAGTTATACTCCATTCTTAAAAGCTTAAAAGAGTCCATCCATTAAATATGGATTAGGCTTCAATGCTATGACTTCAGTTGTTCCTTCCACTTCTCAAACAATCTTTATTAAGGCTAAAGAGAATATTATTTCTAACCCCATTAGGACATCAATGGTTTTCAAAAAGGGAAATGATAAGAATAACGGTATAAGAGGAAAGTCTTACACAATCATACATAATTGAGAAATGCTCCTCTTAAGCAAATTATGCTTTCATGTATCATTATTGCAAGCTTAAGAGGAAAAGTGTGCAAAGGCACAATTATGGGCATGCACACACACAACACAAGAGAATTCTTCATATGAGATATACTATTATACACATTACTCAAAGGAGCTATAAGTATGAGAGACACTATATGCATGTTTCACCTAAAATTATAATACTAGCCCATTTTGATGGTGATTATTTCTATTGTGGTATATATGGCCACATTGCCTATCATTGCCAATCTAGAAGGCATGATGAGTAGTTAGCAAAAGCTAGCTCCTTAGGACCTAAGAAGGTTTGGATACCTAAGATATAACTTTCCTTATTTTATAAATGTGATTGAAATCCCAGGTTAGAGAGCAAGAGTGGTATCTTGATAGTGGATGTTTAAAACACATGACAGGAGAAAGAAAATTCTTCTCATATTTGGAAAAGATTGATGGTCTTGGAAATGTGTCTTTTGGAGACAATGGTAAAGACAAAATTCTTAGCATAGAGAAGGTTGGTAAGGATGATGAGTCTCCTATATGTGATAAAGTATTGGTTATTGATGGACTCAAGTACAACTTGCTAAGTGTAAGTTGACTATGTGACAAAGGACTTAAAGTCATATTTGAGCCATAGGCATGCTATGTATCAAGGATGAGAGACAACAAAAATTTATTCATTGATAGAAGAGTTCATAATATTTATGTTATTAATTTAAACACCATTGCTATTGATGAATGAAAAACCTGACATAGAAGGCTAAGACATGCTAGCATCGAACTCCTCATAAAGTTGAAGAGAAAAGACTTGGTTGAAGGTTTACCAAAAATCAAGTTTATAAAAAAAAGGAGTATATGAAGCAAGTCAAAGAGGTAAAAAAAAAAAAAAGAATAAAATCCTCCTTCGAAGCCAAAAATAAAGTAAGTTATACTAGACCATTGCAGTTGCTTCACATGGATCTTTTTTGCTCTATTCGGGTAGCTAGTCTAGGAGGCATGCATTATGCATTTGTCATTATAGATGATTACTCTAGATATACTTGGGTATTGTTCCTCCCACATAAGGATTTTTGTTTTGATACTTTAAAAACCTTTGCTAAGAGAATTCAAAACCAAAAGGATTTGAAAATCTCTTATATTAGGAGTGACCATAGTGATGATTTTAAGAATGCTAAGTTTCATAGTCTCCATGATGAGTATGGTATCTCACACAGTTTCTTAACTACTAGAACTCTACAACAAACTGGTTTGATAGAAAGGAAAAATAGAACTCTTTAAGAAATGGTTAGAACCATGTTGAATGAGTATAATCTTCCTAAGTATTTTTAGGCAGAAATTATAAATACTTTCGTTATGTCTTAAATAAAGTCTTAGTGAGACCCTTGCTAAAGAAACTCCTTATGAGTTGTGGAAAAATAGAAAGCCCAAGATTGCATATTATAAAGTTTTTGGTTGTAAGTATTTTATTCTAAATACTAAAGACAACCTTGGTAAGTTTGACGCCAAATCTGATGAAGGAGTTTTCCTTTGATGCTCTACCGCTTGCAATGGTTATAAAGTATTGAATAAGAGAACACTTATTATAAAGCAGTTTATGTATATTATATTTGATGAATTTGACCCCACTTCTTTATGAATAGAAGAAAATGTTGATGGTCTTGCTAGTCTCATAAGTGAGTTAAACATTAAAAAAGAAGGAAATATTATGGATAAGATATAAGATATGAGAAATGAAAGAATTGAAGATCCATCTCCTAGTAAAGAGCAAACTCAGTTGGAAAGGAACTAGATTTATAAGAAAGATCACCCAAAAAATCTTATTATTGGTGATCCATCAAATCTTATATCAACCAAATCATCTTTTTGAAATGCATGTTCTAACCTTGCTTTTGTATCCCTTATTAAGCCTAAGACTATAGATGAGGCCATTCGTGATAAGCATTGGGTTCTTACTATGCAAGAGGAACTCATTTAATTTGAAAGAAAGAAAGTATAAACCTTAGTTCCTAGACCTCATAACCATTCTGTTATTGAAACTAAATGGGTCTACAGAACAAACTTGATGAGCTTAGAGTCATTACTAGGAACAAGACTTGGTTAGTAGCCAAAGGCTATAACCAAGAAGAAGAGATTACCTTTGATAAGATTTTTACATCTATAGCTAGACTTAAAGCCATTAGAATTCTTTTTGCATTTGCATCTCCTTTGAACTTCAAGTTGTACCAAATGGATGTCCAAAGTGCATTCCTAAATGGTTACATTGAAGAGGAAGTTTTTATTGACGAACCTCCTAGATTTGAAAGCCATTGCTTTCCTAATCATGTGTATAAGATAACCAAAGCCTTATGTGGCTTGAACTAAGCTCCAAGAGATTGGTATAAGAGACTGAACAACTTTATTGTAGAGAAAGATTTTACCAAAGGATTAGTTGATACAACTCTCTTTTCTAAGGAAAAGAATGGGGATATATTATTTGTGCAAACATATATAGATGATATCATATTTGGTACTACTAATGTTTGTTATGAATGCTAGGAGAACATATGGCCCCAAGGCATTGGTATAACTCATTTACTTTGAATGATGTATTTTAATGATGATAAAATAATAATAAAACCCTGAGAAGTTCTAATGTTTGTATTGTAGTGTTTTTATTTAAGTGTTATAGGTTTGTCCTTCCAATGCGCATTGGACATTTGGAACAGGCATTGGACTATTCAACGAGCATTGAAAGATGAACAATAAGTGTTGAATGAATGCTATAAGTAGCCAAAGTCTTGCATAACTAGCAATGAGCATTAAAGAAGTGCTCTAGTTTGAGCTATGCACTCTAGATCTCAACATTGGCATTATGATTTTGCAACAAGCATCGATATGGCCTAACAATAGGCATTGAAAAAGAGCCCAAGATTGAGCTAACTGTTATGGAACTAGAAACGAATGTTGATCCTTCCTCAACAGGCATTAAAGGTATTGCCAATGGTCATTAATAATTCCTCAATAGACATTGAAGCATGTTTACAAAATTGAAAAATAAAGCACCAAGCTCATGCTCTCTGGGAAGCTAGCAATGAATGTTGATCATACTCCAACGAGCATTGAAGTTGAGAATAACAACCATGAGAACATTGACAATGGGCATTGAAGCTAGCTGTTACAACATCAGCGAGCACTAGAGCTGGCTGTTACAACATCAACGAGTATTGATCTTAGACATCGGGTGTTGTCATATCTAATGGCTAGTTTTGAAGAAAAGTTGTCAGACTTAACTTTAAATAGTTTATACTTTTGGCTATATAAGGAGTATTTCTAAAGACCAAAAAGATGTTAGATACTTTAGAGTACAAGTCTAAATAACTAGAGAAATTTTAACAAGCTATTTATGTAAAACCTTTAGGTGCTGTTTTTGTATTTAACTAGAGTGAGGATTATTTTGTAACTCTTTTAAAAGTAGGTTTTCTTAAGCACTAAAAGTGTAATTATTGCCTAATTTGAGAGGCATTTGACACTGCTTAGATCCATCCTTGCTAGTGGTTAGAAAGGTTAGTATTGTACCTAGAAAAATACCAAGCATAAAGATTGGTCGTCTTGTTTCTTGTAAACTAGAGTGATTGTAAAAGTTGTCTTTGAGCCTGGACAAGGGAAGCTTTTTCCTTAGCTTGGAAAAGGGAAGGTTTTTCTTAAGCCTTGAAAAAGAAATAGAAAGGCTTAAGTGAAAGCTTGGGGACTGGAGTAGACACATTGCCAAACCATTATAAATCTTTATGTTGATTATGTGATTGCTTTTATCATTTATATATTTGTGTTTTTATTTATAACCCAATTCACCCACTTTTTTAGGTTGCCTTATCACCATCCAGAACCAACAATGTTTTCTTGTGTGAAGATTTCTCTAAAGTAATGAAAAATGAATTTGAGATGAATATGATAGGAGAAATTAAATTCTTTCTTAGATTATAAATAAAACCATGGAAGGAAGTGATCTTCATTGACCAAGCCAAATATACCAAGGAGATAATCAAAAGATTTAGCATGGACAATAACAAACCTTGTAAAACACTAAGAGGCACTAACATTAAACTAGATATGGATGAACATGGTAAGAATGTGGGCCAAAAGTTGTACAAAGGTATGATTAGTAGTTTACTATATCTTATAGCCTTTAGATCGAATATTATGTTCAGTGTTTACTTATATGCTATATATTAATCTAATCCTAATGAATCACACTTGCATGTTGTAAAATACATACTAAAATATATTATTGGTACTCCCAATTTAGGACTCTGGTATCCTAAGAGTTCTTCATTTGAATTACATTTTCTGATGATGATTTTACTAGTGTACCTTAGATAGAAAGAGCACTTTAGGCTCATGTCAATTACTTAGTCAGTGCTTAATGTCTTGGAGTAGTAAAAAGCAAAAGTTAATTGCTTTATCAATTGCAGAAACTGATTATATGGCAACTGGCTTATGTTGTGCCCAAATCTTATGGATGAAACAATAACTTCATAATTACAAAGTTATTGTAAAGAAATTTGCTATTAAATGTGATAATAGTAGTGCCATAAACTTGTCTAAAAATCCCATTCAGCATTCTAGAAGCAAACATGTAGACATAAGACATTTTATTAGGGATCTTGTGAACAGTGGCAACATTGTGTTAGAATTTGTTGATACTAACCATCAATTGGTAGATATGTTCACTAAACATCTTTTGTGATGAAAGAATAAAATTCATTAAAGGGGAATTTTGTATGATTGATGGCGATACCTTGTGATAGCTTCAAACATGTTCAACTTCTTCTCAATTTACTTATGAACATTATCACATATGTTGCTATTTGATCATTATTAAATGTTTTAGATTCAATAACTAAAATTTGTAATTGTGAATGATTATGATTAACCTGTCTAAATATCAGTTGAATCCATGATCATTTCATTGAATTTGATTGATTATATTCATCAACTACATCTTAAAGTTTTTTTAAAATGATTGTTTCATTAAAAATTTGGTTTTAATTTAGTTATTGACTGAGGAATATGTTCAATGCATATTTGGATGTTTCCCATGACCGTTGATCATCTCCAATGGTCATATATATTTCTTTTAAATAAGACGTGTTGAACTAATATTTAAACCATAGTTATAGTCTTTTTTGGTATATGCTCTTGCTTTAAATCTTTTGTAATATCCCTCTGTATTCATCAGCATTCTCACATGAACATCTTCATTGCATAAATGATTTGTAATCCCACATGCACATATGCATTGGATAAATGATCATTTAGATATGTAAATTGAATAGGCATGACGATGATACTTACACTACTTACATTTGGGACACTTGAACATATATGTAATGGTTGTATAATTGCATGAAAAATTATCTTATATTATATGCATGTTATAACATCATAAATAATGGTGTTTTAGAGCTTATTTAAAAGTATAAGGAGCATATAGGGATTAGGAGATGAATGGAGGTGATGAAGGAGTGAAGAAGAGGGACTAAAAGAGGAAAAGTAAACTTTCGACCAATGAAAATGAGACACCATGATTTTTTTTTATTAGAATAGGTTTAGAAATTGAATTTTCATCCTTTAGTACCATATTAGAGAGGATAAATGTAAGGGGCAACAGAAGCAAGAGAGAGTTATATAAGAAAGAAAGGAAGAAGAAGAAGAGTGAGCTGCCTATGAAGGAACCCTAAGCTTTTATGGTTTTGGGAAAAGAGGTAAGTTAATTTATCTTCATCCCATATGAAATTAAATCCTCATAACATGTTAAACATGCATAATTAGGAAGAATTATGGAGTAATTTGAGGTAGAGCTCATGTATGGAGGTTGTAGCTTAAGAAAAATAGAGTTGATTGTGTTGCCTTTGTTATTAGAGAAACTTGTTTCACCAACGATTTCATAAAACTATAAGATGAATTAAAGAAAGTGTAAACCATGAAAGTTGTATTTTTATGGCCCATCTTAATGCATGTAAAACAATTTTGCTTAATTTGGCGTGTGTAAAGAGTTATGGCTCCTTCGTTAGGGCTGATTCATAACTAACCAAAATTTCCTCAGTCTTTATATTTTTATATGTTTTGATGACCTTATGTGTTGATTTATATGTTTTGATGAGCTATGATCTGCAACGTCTCTTTGGAAAAGTTTGGCTATAAATACTCCACCAAACAACCATGAAGAAGGTTGCTAAGGAATTTATTACAAGTGATTAAAGCTCTCAATCTTTGTTACTCATTTTCTTCATCTTCTTTATGTAATTATAAGTGTTAGGTGTGAGCATTAAACACCAAGT
>CATIWR010352967.1:0-30726 GCA_949677035.1 Omphalea diandra
GGGTATAATTGACTCTTCGTCCACTTTCCAATTAATCAATTGGGTATTTCACTATCTCAATGGTATTTTCAAGCTCACACCCAACTTATACAACTTGTGTTTTGATGGCTAACACACAACCTTACAACAATGTGTTTTTAGGCTAACACAAAACCTCACTCGAGTGTTTCACTAGGCTCACACTTAAATCTTTCTTGAAGTGTTTTTACAAGCTAACATAAAACCTCACAACTTGGTGTTTAATGCTCACACCTAACAATTACAATTTCATAAAGAAAATGAAGAAAATGAGTAACAAAGATTGAGAGCTTTAATCACTTGTAATAAATTCCTTAGCAACCTTATTCATGGTTGTTTGGTGGTGTATTTATAGCCAAACTTCACCAAAGAGACGTTGGAAATCATAGCTCATTAAATCTTTGAGACATGCTTGACATATTTTACATTAAATGCTTGTCAGAATGAAATCGCGGTCGCGAAATCCAAATTCTTCAAGGGAAACCCCGTTTGTATCTAACGGTTAGTCCACGTGGCAGCTTCTTATTAGTTCATCAGGAAAATATAGTCGTTGTCTTTTACCTACTTTTAGAAGTCGCGGTCGTGAGTTTTCTTGCACAGGCCGCGACAGAGGATGCGAATCCATCTGCCAAAGTGGTAATCTTTCTTCCACAGGATTCGCGGTCGCTACCAACAAGATGGCTCCTTGAAATTTGACTTCCAACAGTCTTCTGGGACACTTGTCAAGCTGTGGTTGTGGACTTGCTTCCTCTTGAGTTACTTTGAAATTCGCGGTCGCGACTAAGGCGTGACTTTCACCGCGAATTCGTCTGTCACATTTTGGCTTCTTCTTTTCTAAAGGTCGCAACTGAGAATGGTTCCGCGATTTCGCCTGCTTGAATTTCAGCATGCCTTAACATGAGTTGCAGTCGCGAATCCTAGATTGCGGTCGCGATTTTCACTTTGGAGTTTATCAACTCCTTTCATTTCTTTTTGAGAGATTTATTTATTTCTACAAAATCAACACTTATTTGAAATATTAGTGATGATCAATCTACTTTGTCAAAATCCAAAAAGATTCTAGACTTATGATTAATCATCCTAGTCCAACAAAAGCCACCGACGTACCAACTTTATATCTATATATAGATTTTCTTATTGATGGAATAGCATAAAAAATTGTCATATTTAAAATTTAATTATAATATTAAAACATAAAAATTAAAAATGTTAATTATCCAGAAAATTAATATTAATATTGTTGTCAAAATTTCAATACAAATTAAGAAAAACTAATTCTATTTGTTTTAAAAAATAATTCTATTTGTTTTAAAAAATAACTTATGTAGAGAAAATATTTAGTAAGAAAAATAATTTTAGTGAAGATAATTTATTTTTTGTTGTTTGACTATAGTATTGAAAAAATAATAAAAAACAATCTTTTAATGTTTAAAGTGCATCAGAAAATATTAATTAATTTCAATTGACAACACAAAAGAGTTTAAATTATAAAAAATTTATTTATTTATTATAAAAAATACATATAAACTCATGAATTTTTTGGCAGCTATCAATGCTTGTTGGCAATCTATAGCGGTTGCTAATGACTTAATGACAGTCAGCAATCAAGAATGAACAGCGGTAATTGGTGGAATTGTGATATTTATATAATTTTTTTGATAAATTATTCAGTAATTTTATTAAAATTCAAAAAATGTTTTTTCCTCTTAAAAAGAGAATGTCATTTTTCTTTAAAAAAACCTAATTTTCTTTTTAATCATGAAAATATGTATATTAGTCAATTTTTTATGACTTTAAATACCAAAAAATACAAAAAGAAAAAAATCACCAAATCAAAGGAGGTGTCCAGCTTTTTCCCATTTGTTTCACATTTTTCATTTTCCTTACATCTAATTTTGAAGCTAAAGAAGAATTGAATACTTTGAACTCTTGAAGTTTCTCTTAAATTATAAATTATTTTAAAACATTCTTATTAAGTCCTACTTCTGTCAATTTCTAACTCATCTTTTGTCAACCCAAGACTTGGAAAAATCAAGACACACAGCACACCAAGTAGTCAAAGTAATAGACGATGCTAACGCCTGCAAACTTAAATCAAAGACTTAAAGCCCATCGCTTTTCTTCGTCGAGCTTCTTATGTCAGCACCGACCTCTACCATGTTGGGCTCCAGCCCATGTTGTGTTAGAATTATTTTTTTTAAAAAAAAAAACACAATTAGTGACGTGAGGAATCAAAGTCCATCGTGGACTTGGATGGCAAACTGGCACGTGAAAGTCCATACTGGATTTCATTAGCTTAATTATTCAAAAAGTTTTGAATTTTAGTTTAATTTTCAAATTTATCTCGATACTTTATTTTTTAAAAAAGTGTCTCAATTTTAATTTTATTTTTAAATCCTTAAAATAATATCTAATAATTAAAAAAATGGATAGATGATTATTTTGATTGCTAAGTTTTTTTAAAAATTAGATCTAAAAAAAAAAAATAACTAAAAATTATATACAAAATTATTTACTTTGATTTTATCCACTTTAAATATATGAATATCCAAGTAAATCAAATTGAATATATATATATTCTAGGTATTTGAAATATAATTTATTTAATTAAATAATTTATTATAAAATATTATTAATTCATAATTCAACATTAAAAACTTCAATAATCATAATTTTTTTAAAAATAATGCAATAATAAATAGTTATAGTTTTTTATGTGCATATGAAATAGCTGAAATTTATTTATTATAAATAATCAAATATATTAATGAGTCTTTTCTTGAGAGAAAAAGAAAATAAAGAGCTTGAGCTATGAAATGTACCGCAATAAAGAAAATTAATCGTAGATTTTCATAAAAAGCGCAATATTGAAGGCAAGATTTAGCATAAAATTGGAGAATATTCGTTAGGGCTACAATCAAGAAGAATCTAATACATATAGATTGGAGATGGAAATTTAAATTCTGCAGTTAGATTAGATACCAAGTAGCACCAACCAGTGATAATGGCGAGCCAAGAGAGAGTCAGAGGTCGAAAAAGTGGGAAGAGTAGAAGGGATTTTAAGAAAATTAGGGGAAGGTGGTGGTGTGAGTGGGAGTACAAGCACAAAGATGCTAGGGCTGAGGCTGAAGGTGCAAAGGCAAAGGAATTGACATTGTCATCACTAGAAAATTCAGAGAGAATGATGATGATGATGAGGATGTATAAGAGTGAATTAGGGGTTGAAGAGGATAAAATCAATAATTTTGATTGTCAGAGAATAACATGGGATGCACTGAAGAAGAGCATTAATGGAATCATTAACAAGGTCAATCTCACAAATATTCAACATATTATTAAAGAATTATTCTCTGAAAATCTGATTAGAGGGATGAGTCTATTCTGTCGTTCTTGTATGAAATTGCAGCTGGCCTCTCCAAATTTCATCTATGTAATTTTTGCTCTTGTTGCCATTGTCAACTCCAAATTCCCTGCTATGTGTGCTATGCTCTTAAAAAGGGTTGTTTTGCAATTCAAAAGAGTATATACCAGGAATGATAACCTTACCTTTTTATCATTTTTTTAAACTTTAATCACTTATGCCACTTTGATTCTGACCCTTTATTGTTTTATTTCTACAACATTAACTATTAGCTTATATTTAAGTTCATTGCTTATCTACTCAACTAACGAGTTGTTTACGAGATCCTTGCTTTAGAACTCCTCACTGTTTTGTTTGAAAATCCTACCAACTACAATGTTGAGGTTGCTGCGGATTTTGTGTCCGAGTGTGGTTCCACACTGCAAGACATGTCGCTTGAAGGATTATTTGATTATGTCAACAAGAATGACGAGAATCTTGTGTGGCTATCGTAGTAAACTCCAGCAAATATTACAGGAATTCTTGGCTCAAATCCACTACTCATCAGTTATTTCTCAAAGTTAATTTTTTTAGCTTCTTGTGTATTAGGAAATTCACTTTTAATTTTTATCGATTCATTTAACAAACAATGAAAATGCAATGTTAGTAATTTGAGTAATGTAGTCATTTTCGCTGCAAGAAATACAAATCTTGAATAATGGGTTTTGGTTATTTTCACTGTAAGAACATACAAATTTGAATGAAAACATGAAGTGGTTTTCAATAGGTTTCTATTAATGTCTTTCACTTAGGATAGTTGAGAAAGTGCATCTAGTTCTTTTTATTTCGAAATATTGGTGGTGATTTTGAGGCAATTATCATATAAGGATTTGAGCAAGTTTAAGCCTGTTTCCACCACATGGAACTATATGATAACGAGGGATTGTATTCTGAAAGTTGTTGCACCACTTGCTGGATTCTTATTTAATGGCTTTCGATATGATGTTATGAAATCTGTTTATGGGTTTATTCCTTATGAACGAAAAGTTGTCTGAAAGATAACAAGATGGAAATTTCCAAAAGATGTTTAGATGGTAAATTTCTCTAATGCTCTAATCTTGTGTCTCTCATGTCTTCTATCACACACAAATTATTATGTATGTGATCCCATGAGAGCTTTGTTACAGAATATTTTGGTCAGATTTGGAAAGCCAAGTATAGGTTCATTACTTTTTAATCCCACTATATCATAGGAATATAGGGTTTTATCCTTGCATATAAAAGCCCCTTCAACAAAAATGCACATTTTTCATCAAATGTGGGGAAATGGGTCAGCCACAATCTATTAGTGAACTTTTTTGTTGAGAGGCGTTCTTAGATTCTTAACAAGTTGAAGGCTGAAGATGTGGTATTTCTATTGTCTGTCAAATCTGAACCTTTACTTATAGCTATTGATGTTTGCATATTAAATTCTCATCTCATTGATCTACCTAATCAAAAGAGATTGGATGATTCAACATTCATTGAAAAATCAAAGGGTTAGGTCTTTTATTCTAGCCATAATGGTTATGTACTTTCGTTTTGGGTGCTTAAGAATCTCAAAAGAAAAAGGAGAATGGTAGTTCATAAACAAAGTTTGTTTTACTGTGTGGGCAAACCATCCAATATATGATGCCTTTTTCGAAAATGATTCTCCCACATTGTCTTTTAACGTGTTAGCAATGCATATGTAGTTTGAGGTTATATTTTTTGGGGATCTTATGAAGATGATTAGATGCAATATGGAATCCAATAGGTTGTAGTTAGTATACAAAATGAAGCTAGACATATTACTATATGATATATAATTTGCCTTTCCGTGCGATTGGCTGTTAAGTACAGGTATGTGTTTTAGTTATGTAACTTTTTTCAGCTCCATTTGTTTTCAGCCCTAACAGTAGGATCTGTTGCAAATTTTCTATATTTCAGTCTATATATAATCTTGTTCATAAGCCTTTTTTAATCCATTGAATGATGTTCCCTTATGATTTGTATGTTCATTAACTTAAAAATAAAAGGTGTTTTAGTTATGTAACTTTTTTCAGCTCCATGATTTCAGCCCTAGCAGTAGGATCTACTGCAAATTTTCTATATTTTAGTCTATATATAGTCTTGTTCATAAGCATCTTTGAATCCATTAAATGATGTTCTCTCATGATTTGCATGTTCATTAACTTAAAAATAAAAGGTGGATCAATAATCTATACTTAGCAGTCGTAAAAGAAACATTTACTTAGCAATAGTTTTGTCTTTGATTTTTTTTACTGACAATCATAGAAAGGTGTTTTTTTAGGTATTGCCCTATACAACAGTGTCAAATTGTTATTTAATTCTATTTATGGGTCCTATTGTTGTTAGGGTAATTTTTTATTGTACAAAATTCTCTACTTACTGTATCATAACCCTATCAGACATTTAACATATACTAGAACCAACCATTAGGATATGATCCTCCAAATATAAGAGGACAAATGGATGAAAAATTAATGTACACCTAATTCCTAGCAACAAGGGGATTATGAGTGTCAATTCTCTAAATATACTATGTAATTTTGCTGCTTGCATTGAATGAAAATACTCCATAGTATAACAGTCATCCAGTTTTTATGTAGAGTTGCTTCATTATATCTTATCTTTACTTTTAGATGATCCAGATTTTTACATGCCTTTAGCATCCACAATACATCATTCTTAATGCAAACTATGTTTGATTTTTAGGTTCTTAATTTTTATCCACTATCCAGGTATCAAAGTTTATTATTTTGCATTTATGTTACTTGGACTCAGGAAGGTATTTAATACGGGTACATATCTGAGAGTCCTATCTCTCATTTTCTAAAATTTAGGATACATGGAAATGACTAAAAAGGATACAAAATTAGGATACGCGTATAGGGATACATCTACACATATGCTTATAAAAAATGTAAATATTTATATGTAATAATTTAACTTAAAAGATTAATTAAATTGTAACATTTAATTGCTAAATAAAATTAATATTGCATTACTTCATTTCTCTTCAATTCATGATAAAATATTTTAAACTATAAGCTTAAAAGATCACACCACTAAGATAAAAGACAATGATATCACATAACCTAAAGGCTTTAGTAAATAACATTAAACCAACTAGTAATAAGCAAAACAATCTTAGCGAGTTTGTAGAATTCGTTGAATCAACATATGCCATCACTCATCACAACTCATAGTCTTTAATTGTGGGTCATTAAGAGATAATTCTCCAAATTCAATGATGTCATGCTCTTCCAGATTAACTTGATCTGCACCTATACATTAAATTTTAAAAAATCTTTTATTACTCTAGTTCATGTTGCAACAAAATAAGTTACTAACAATAAAAACTTAAGAAGTATAAAGTGAACACACCTAAATCTCAATATTTTATTGGTCTCTCTTTATACTCTTATTCCTTATGTGATAGCAAGCAAATATTGGAATGCACAAAACACAAGATCTTCAACCCTACTTGCAATCTTGAGGAACAAATTGACAACAAAGTGGGGCTGAAGATCTTGTGTTTGTGTAGCGCAATCTTCGCTTGTTTTATGCATTGCAATATTTGCTTACTGTCACATAAGAAACAAGAGTATAAAGAGAGACCAACAAAATATTAAGATTTAAGTGTGTGCACTTTATACTTCTTAAGTTCTTATTGTTAGTAACTTATTTTGTTACAACATGAACTAGAGTAATAACAATTTTTTTTATTTAATGTATAGGTGTAGATCAAGTTAATTTGGAAAAGCATGATGTCATTGAATTTGGAGAATTATCTTTTAATGAGCCACAATTAGAGACTATGACTTGTGATGATGATGACATATGCTGGTTTAAGGAATTTTGTAGAGGTATTAAGACTATTTTGCTTATTACTAGTTTGTTTAATGATATTTACTAAAGTTTTTAGGTTATGTGATATCATTTTATCTTTCATCTTACTGGTTTGAGCTTGTTGTTTGAAATATTTTATCTTGAATTACAATGAAACGAAGTTCTGCAATTTTATTTTTTATTTAACAATTAAATTAAATTATTATATATGGAATATTTACATTTTTTTATAAGTATATATCTAAACGTATCCTCATATTTGTATCCTAATTTTGGTTCCTTTTTAGCTTAATCCTTGTATCCTAAAAGTGAGAACTATGACTCTCATATATTGTATCGAATACCTTTCCCTCATTCAAGTAACACAAATGCAAAATAACAAACTTTGGTATCTAGACAATGGCTAAAAATTAAGAACTTGAAAATCAGACCTAATTTACATTAAGAACGATGTACTGTGGATGTAAAGGCATATAAAAATCCAGACCATCCAAAAGTAAAGATAAGATATTAGGAAGTAGATTTACATAAGAACTAGATGACTGCTAAATCATAGAGTATTTTCATTTAACACAAGTAACAAAATTACATAGCATATTTAGAGAATTGACACTCATAATCCCCTTGTTGCTAGGAATTACACGTACATTATATTTTCCATCCATTTGTCCCCTTTTTTTTTTTGGTTGGGGGGGGGCTATTGTCGTAGCTAGTTCTGCTACAGGTATTTGCTAAATAGAATTCAAGAACAATTCGAAATTGTTGTACAAGGAAAGACTAAAGAAAACACCTTTCTTTGACTGCCAACAAGAAAAATCAAAGACAAGATCTAACATATAAACTACTACATGTTTCTTTTATGACTGCTAAGTATAAATTATTGATCCACTTTATTTTTAAGTTAATGAACATGCAAATCATGAGAAAACGTCATCTAATGGATTAAAAAAGCTTACGAACAAGACTATATATAGACTGAAATATAGAAAATTTGCAGTAGATCTTCTGTTAGCGCTGAAAACAAATAGAGCTGAAAACTTATAAATACTGAAAAAAGTTGCATAACTAAAACATGTACTTATACTCAACGACCAATCGCATGGAAAGACGAAATACATATCATGCAATATGTTTGGCTTCATTCTACATTCTAACTGCAACCCATTGGATTCCCATAAGATGCCCAACAAATATAACCTCAAACGATAAATGCATTGCTAACACCTAAAAAAGACAATGTGGCAGAATCGTTTTCTAACAAACCATCATATATTGGATGGTTTCCTACATAGCAAAATGGACTCTGTTCATGAGGTACCATTCTCATTTTCTTCTGAGATTCTTAAGCACCCCAAAAGAAAGTACATAGCCCTTGTGGCTAGAATAAAAGGCACCCCCTTTGAATTTCCAATGAATGCTGAATCATCAAATCTCTCTTGATCAAGTAGATTAATGAGATGAGAATTTAACCTACAAACATCAATAGTTATAAGAAAAGGTCAAATTTGACAGAAGGTAGAAATACCACATCTTCAACCTCCAACTTGACTTGAATCCAGGAATACTCAGCAGAAAAGTCCACCAATAGATTGTGGCTAACCCAATTCTCTACATTTGATGAAAAAATGTGGATTTTTGTTGGAGAAACTTCTAGATGCAGAGATAAAACCATTTATTCATGTGATACAATGGGATAAAAAAGCAATGAACCTATGCTCGGCTCTCCAAATCTGACCGAAATATTCTATAACAAAGCTCTCAAGCCATCACATATAATAACCTGTGTGTGATGGAAGACATGAGAAACACATAATTATACTATTACAAAAATCTACCATCTTCACAGCTTCTAGAAATTTCCTTCTTGATACCTTTTGGACAACTTTTCTTCTAAGCTTTCTTTTAGTTGCAGGAAGTTCATAAGAAATAAACCCATGAACAAATTTCATAACTTCATATCGAAAGCCATTAAACAAGATTCCAACAAGTGGTGCAACAACTTTGGGATACAACCCCTTGTTATCATATATTTTCATGTGGTGGAAATAGATTTAAACTTGCTCAAATCTTTATATGATAATTGTCTCAAAATCATCACCAATATATCAGGAACGCTTTCCAAATAAGAAGAAATAGACACGCTTCCACAATTGTCCTAAGTTAGTGAACGACATTAATAGAAACCTATTGAAAACCATTTTCTGCTTTCAGCATCAAAATTCAAATTTGTATGTTCTTATAGTGAAAATAACTGAAACCATTATACAGGATTTGTATTTCTTGCAGTGAAAAATGACTACATTACTACTAATGGGAGTTCTTATAGTACTCAAATTACTAACATTGCATTTTCATTGTTTGATAAATGAATCAATAAAAATTAAAAGCGAATTCACTAATACACAAGAAGCTAAAAAAATTAACATCGGGAAATACCTGATGAGCAGTGGATTTGAGCCAAGAATTCCTGTAATCTTTGTTGGAGTTTAGTAAGATAGCCACACAAGATTCTCCATCATTCTTGTCGATGGAATCAGATTCTCGTAAATAATTTCATCACTGAAATGAAAGAGATAATACATCCACTAATAAGAGGCAAATGCTGTATGCTGTATGGATTCTGTAGTTCCTTAAAATTTGAATGACTATAAATAAGCACAGGCACATGTACATACTTCTAATCTCTTGACCTTAATAAAAAAAGTTTCACAAAAGGTTTGCTGTCGCTGGAAGTTCTGCAGACTATGAAAAAATAAATTTAAAAGCCAGCTCAAGACAGAAAGATTCAGACAATAACTTGGTGTATACCAGATCAATGGCCCAACAGTGAAATGGTGGGTTTGAGTTACGGGTATCCTGTTCAGATGGAGTTCTCAATCGTCATATGGAGTCAAGGACTGGTTTTGATCACAATTCTATTTACTACTGTAAAATGATATCTGTTTGTTATTGCATCTATCGTTCCAAATTTAATCCTTGAAGCGGGAAGCCCACTCACAATGTGAAGAAAGCTCTCAGATATAAGAATATTATTATGGAAACCATTTCTCACTCCCATTAGAAACAATATTACGTGCATAGAAAAAATCAAATTGCACCTTTAAATAGTGCACAATATCTAATTATCTAAAACAATGTTTAGCATGCATTTCTATCCCAATTTCAATTTTGATGCAACATTTCAAGCCTGCATTTTGATCATCATACACTAATTTGAGCTCAAGTGGTGTAATTGGGACCCTTTACCAAAATGATGATTCAGTAAAGCGATGTCTCTTCCTTCAGTAGCATAAAATGGATAAATTCTAGTAAACAACCAACCTGCTTCTGACATTAGTAGCGCTTGCAAGCACAATCAGCTGAACAAGAATTGCAGTGGTACTCAACAGATGGCCTCGTAGACCTCACCAACTCCTCTGCAATTGAAGACTCCAGAAACAATCCAAATGACACAGCTGGAGTCAGAAAGACTAGGATTAGGGACAAGTAGAGTTGAATGGTTTCAATGCGAAATAACTTTTCAAGCTCCTTCTTTGCGGCCCCATCACCGTCCGCATTGACAGCAGAATCTATTTGTGGGAATGGGCGGAAATTAATTAATTCCCAATAGTCCAAGAACTTAAGCATCTCTTGCTTTGCATCTAGATCTGCAACTTCAAGCTCAGACAGATATTTCAATTCAATCTGTATATTGGGATTTGCATGAAATTTTTTGACAATTTAATTATGTTTTTCCATGTAGGTATCAGGTGTCCGGGTGTGGGACTTCCCATTAAACAATGAAGGCAGTGCACGCTTAAACCATGCAGGGCTTTCTGTGCCACAGCAAACATGAACGCAGGGCTTTCTTTTTGTTCCCAGTTGCCACAGGTTTGCTGAATAATTTTTGCTCATAAAACTTCAAAATCATGGTACTTCTGTAGGTTTACAACATAAAACAAGAGCCAAGCCTATATAACTGCTCTCTGCCGTGGGCTGAGCAAATCAAGGTTTACAAATAGGTCAGCAGTTTATCTATTCGCACTAAAAAAATTTGAAACTCGGCTGACGTCAATAAAGAGATTAGAGATGTCAAGCTTCTCAACATATCAATCATCATTTAAAACTTACACCAAGAAATGAACCCTTCCAATTCCACAGTGATGGGAAAAAACGAACTAATAACGCTTATAATGCAATAACTCGCATCAGGAAGACTAATTACAAAGTTGAGATGAAGATGCACAATCCTCTTATTCTTCTTCCACTTCAAGACCGGGTATGTATTCCAAGCTCACATCAAAAATTACTGGACTATTTGGAGTCACCCTTGGCCTTCCTGGAGCTGAACTTAGACCTTTCGGGAATGCCAACTAATGCCAAGAATGAGACAGAAGTGAAGTGGTTAGAAATTGACTGCAATATTTTTTCTTCAAGAAATAGGGATTCTTGCATGTTATTTGTCAATAACTAAATGAGCTAAGAAAATAAAAATAAAATCTAGAAAGCATTAACTGTAGAAGGTAAGAAAGGAAGGGATAGATCTAGAAGAACATAGAGAGAGATTATAACAAAAGACTTGACAATTCTACATTTCATAGAAGATGTAGCTCAAAATCGTGGAGAATGGAAAAAATAAATCCATATAACTGACCCCAACTAATTAAGACTTAGTTATATTGAGTTAAGTATTAACATTACAAGATGAAGTGAAAAATGAAAAAAAAAAGAAAAAAAGATGCAAGTCATAAAAGAAGGAAAAAAGACAGACATGTATGAAAGTGGGCCTATCCTTGTGGCCAAGTCGAAGGATGAAGAGGTGACTGGGTTCATCCCTACATGTCACATAAAACAGCTCCTTTCTTGTCACATCAAACTTTTGCCACCAAACTGACCATGTCATCCTAGACAAGCTGAGATCATGGGGAGGCACAAGAAGGTTAGTTATAAAAAGGGATCCCACAAACTATCTTCTCATCTTTTTCTCTTACAAGTTAAGCCAGAGAGCACATTGCCTTTGGTTCAACAACTTGGTTTCCACAGGCTTCAGCATCGAAGTCCCGGCTGGACATCCCGTCAAGCACTCCACTTCACTTTCCTTTATCATGCAAGACCAAGTTGGAAGCTTACTTGGACTCCGAGTCATCATCACCGGATTGAAACACATTAAAAGTACACCAATAAAAAATGAGGTTTGCTAGTAATATTTTCTCATACACTTTCCTTTCACCAGTTTCTCTATAAATTACTCATGTGTCCCTTCATTCAAATAGTGAAACTTGTTACCTATGATTATAGGTTAATTATTTTTAGAAGTAAAAGAATATTAAATACCATAAAAAAATAAAAGATAATACAGAAGATTGTTTTTTTCATTTGAAAAATTAATACACCTTAAAGGAATATAATGATTTAAAATAAAGTAAAATAAATATAATATACAATGAAATAAAATAAAAATGACAAATTTGTATTTTTAACTCAAATTTTTAAAAAAAATAGTTTTAAAGGTAATAAATTTCATTATTTGAGTAAAGAGACACACAATTAAATTTATCAAGAAAGTGTTAAACGAGAGTGTATAAAAAATTGTAATTAGTAAATCTCATTAAAAATATTTACTCAAATTTTATGCTAATTTATTTTTCGACAAAAATCCCATTTGATATAATGGATGATTTCCAAGATAGTGCAGGAAGATCACAAACACACCCAGCTAGAAGCTCACTTTTGCGTCCCTCTGAATAAGAAACAATCAAAGAAATACTATCAAGATAATTTTATGCATAGAAATGTGACTATGGAAAGAAGAATCACAAGTGACAAAGTCAATACAAAATATAAAGATGGCAGCCAATGAATATATGTGAAACCTATTCTGTTCAAGTTTTGGAATATGCTCGCACTTATTTCAACCAGGAATATGGGCTTTGTATATAGTATAATACTATCATGCAATCCCATGATATGTTATTGATCTAACACAAATCCAAATAGCCTGAGAGAAAGGAAGCTAAATAAATAACATCTATCCATCTTTTTCCATTTCTTCCAGTGAAAAAGTTGAGGACAATAAGTTACCGATCCTGGAATAAAGAGCCGACGCCTCCCCCCAGTTTTCATGCTCAGAATTCCTTCATCTAGCCCCTTGATGACCCATTCTAGTCATTAAAATTGAAAATCAGACGCACAGAGAATTGATAAGTGGCACAAACATTTTTCTATGACAAGACAAAGGTTTAACTCTTTATTACCAAAGATTTAAGAACTACATGAATGAAAATGTAACCAATGACCTAATCCAGAAAAAAGAACCTCATCACTCTATTTTAAGAAATTTATGATTTGGTCATCCATAAATTTTACCACATTTCAGTGTTACCATTCAGCAGTACAAGAATGGTGATAAAGGTCTAATCTCTGATTGACGAACAGAAAGTTCTCAAACCATATCAAACAGGTTGACTGAAATTAACATGTGGAGCTAATTAAACAAAATTAAAGCTTGAAATATGGAGAAGCAGATGCTGCTAAAAACAACGAACTAACTTATATGAGTAATATAGATGGAGCTCAATACATCTGCCTAACTATTTGACTGAGGGAGGTAGAATGAAAATATTTGGAAATTAAAAGTCATCATGAGTCACATATAGAGCTCACCTGACCAGAACCAACACGGAAAATATAGAGCTGCCCTTTCTCCAGTGAACTGCAAAATAATGCATTTATGTACAAATTTTCTTTGGATCTTTACCTTTCTACAGTAACCACAAGGGACGAATAGAAGAGCCAAAACAACTTGTATTTGAACAGAACAAATCATACACATTTCTGCAAGAGCTAGAATAACTAGTAGGAGGCAAAATCACTGTGGTTGGCCCCCACTCTCATGCTTGGAATCTAAACAGACTTGGTTTATCATCAGCTGATTCCACCATCCCAAAATTTAAACATAGCAAATTATTAATTTAAATAGGCAAAATAATTGTCCCCAAGGCAAGCCATTATAGCAGAAATTTACATCAATGCATCACTGCCATATCCAGATTTTCTATGTTGACCACCTATACAACTAAGTAATATAATCCAAATTCATCAATATGTAACATATCCACCAACAAACATGCACAATCTTTTTATTATTTAACTGTTAAAATAAACATGCTTCCTTCATGAAGATTTACCTGTCAAATATTTGTCCAGAAGGAACCATGGCAACATAATTAGCAGCCACCTGTGATTATCAATGGCACTGACATGAGATAGAGTCAAATAAGATACTAGAATAAACAGAATCAGACTGTAACAAATTTATCAAATATTGGCTGGCCAAGAATGGTGTGTTGACAATGACTGGTCATTCCTATTCTCATAATACTATAGAAGTAAATTGAATGAATCAAAATGCTATAAGGAACCATTGAAGTATGGTAGTCATAAATCTAGTATTTTGTCAACCTCAATTAAAAAATGCCGTGCCAACAGAATTTTTCAGTTTTATGCAAGCCTAACTCAATCTACATTGCTTTGTTTTTCGAGAAAAACAAACTGAATATATACTGGAGCAAACGTATAATGCAAAAGCTCATTGATTGTAGGAACTAGGAAATAGACACCAATGCTCTTAATAAAAAATAGGTAGCCCTTCCCAATAGACAAGCCAAATTTTCACAGAGCTCGAAAGACACAAACTGCTAATGAAATGAGAAATATTTTTATTGACATCACGGACAACAAAAGCATTTTTTAATGTTGGGAATCGTAGCACTTATGACCCCTCCTATGGTTAAGTGTACAAGTTGAACTAACCCCCATTGGTACAGAAAATAAAATTTTGAGGCTGATGAAAACACTTTTAAATCTCAGTAGCCTCCCAGAAGATCATTGAAAGTCAGGTGAAAAGGAAAAACATATAATAAAGGTAGAAAAGGTGGACATAATCTTTCAAAATGTATGCCAGTCAGATAGCTACAATTAAAAAAACTTCATTGTAGGACCTCAAGAGTTTCATGTAGAGTTGATATGTTTTTCTCCTTAAATTGCCAGTTTAATTTCATAGATGCTAGAAAAATTTGCACACCTGAAAACCAATTGGAGGACTAGGACCTTCACCAACTTTAATATCCTTGTATTGCAATCCAGACACTGTAGTTACCGTAGGTACCTTCATTAAAGAAAATTATATCCACGTTTACTGCTAAAAAAATCATCCTCCTAGACCAATAGCTGATGCTAACCAGAACTTAAAGTCCGGTGAAATGCAGATATTTTATTGCAACAATGTTTAGCAGTGAAATTATCACAACAGTATTAAAAATACTCCCTCCATTCCATAGTATTTGTCACTTTAGAATTTCACACAAATTAAAAAACCATTTAATATCCATAACTATAAGAAAAAATATGTGAATATGACTAAATTATCCCTTTTTGCAAGACTCAACATAACTAATTCATTATTTACTTTAAGAATATTGACAAGCATAAAATAGGAAAAAAAGTGACAGATACTATGGAATGGAGAGAGAATCAATTTACAACCAAAATATGCATCAATAAAACTCCTATTGAAATGTAATGTAATAGTGCATCTCAAAAATATGCATAGAGTAGCTACCCAGAAATAACAGATTAATCAGGTCCAGACTCATGACAAACAACGCATGGTTGCAAGATGATGACTCTAATGATCCATTCCACATTGAAAAGTACAAATAATTGAAAAGTACGAAAAAAAAGTACAAGGGAAAACAAGTTAAAACTGATAATGATGGTTCTGATATGAACCAATAGACATTGAAATGAATACTCGAAGCTTATGTTGTAATTAATACTCACATAATGCTAAGAAACAACTTTGTTTTCCTGAAATCCTGATTACAATTTCACTGGCAAATTTTGCATCTTGTAGGAGCGACTAATGAGCACTAAAGCCCCCCCTTTGGTCGAGCAGATGGAGACCAGCTTCAGCTTTTGGGTCCCCATCCGCCAAAAACATTGCTTTGGTAAATGGTTTTTCCAATTGGCAGTTGATAATTCCAATCTCTAGCATTGAAGAATTAGTATAGAAATGCTAGTTTAATTAAAAAAATGTCCCTAAAACTTCAAAAATTTACAATAATATCAAGGTGAATTTACAACAAGAATACCATATAAGTTATCCTTTCCCAACAACAACCATTCATAATATATTTTTCATTTGTATTTTTTTACAATAATACCATATATATATATATATATATATATATATATATATATATATATATATATATAAAACTATATAATTTTCATGATAGTGAAAGTATATTTTAATTTTTTTAAATTATTTTGGTAATATTTATTTATCTTATATGAAAAACTAAAATACAATCTCAGTTCTAATTAAAAAATATTGTAAAACTGAAATATTTAAAAGATCATTAATGTCTTCAACTGCAGTTCTAACAGCTGAATTAGCAAACACTTCACAGTTACCCGCATCCGCTACCTACTCACAGCTAAATGCTAGCCACCATTCTGTAATAACTAATACAATTAACCTCTAACAGTTAACTGCAACAGCGAAACCAAATAGGCCTTAAAACATCTTTTTTTATGAGATGTACACAATAATTCATTAGCAGCTAAGTGGAAGCATTATGGAACTATTTAAGGCTATTAATATGAAATAATGAATGCAGTCAAATGAATTCTCACTTTAATTCGATAATTGCATTAGATCTTTATTTAATCACATTCCATTACTTCAATTACGTCCTACAAAACATAACATAAGCGTTAATCATTAAAAGGGAAAAAAGAAAAATGCAGCAGCAGGTGGAAGTAAAGTATGGCAAATCTCATCATGCATTTTCAAGCTCCTTCTCGCAAAAATGATCATATAATCTTGGTTTCTGTTCTGGAGGCAAACCGGCTCCATAAGCAGCAGCATCATATACGAGGCTGGAAACCCTGAAAACCAGCCCAACTACAACATCCCTACGCTTAATTGACGAACCTATCATATTATTAATATCATCTTTCTTGTACTCACCATCTCTTTTCCTCCACCAACCTCTGATTCTCGTAGATAGACTACATTTCATGGAAGCAGAAGAACCTACCAAAAATATAATACATTAAAAGCTAATTTCATAATAAAGTTACGAGTTAAGAGTGATGGTCGAACCGATTGGAAGCAATAGAGATGATAGAGAAGCCGCCATTTGCTTTCTTTACTCTTGTTTTTCTGGTTCTGTTAAAGAAAACAGAGAGGAGTTGCAACGCTCATGAGCAGTGGATAATGCCGACCACCAAAACTCCCTTCTCCAGTAAGTTTTGTACGGTCATTAGTATTTTACTAAACTTTTTATATTGAATAAAATACTAAAAACTCTTGAATTTTATCGTAACATATTATTTCATTCATTATTTTTCAAAAATATATTAAAAAATTCTTTTATTTTGGTATTACTATACTAAAATACTAATTTAATATCCATATATTGCATAAATTTAATAAAAATATAAGATGAATTTATTGTTTGATGCATCAATTTATTTTATTAACAATGCTTTTTTTGTTGTGCTCATAATGAATTTTAAAATAGTTTTAATATTTATTTTATTCATTTTGATTAGATCTACCATATGATTTGCAATATTAAAATATTTAATAATAATGAAAGAAATATTTAAGCTGTAAATGCGAAATGCTTGTAAGAATAATAAAGAAAAGACTCATTGGTGACATTATGCATGTTGTGTTATTTACCTATAAAAATGTAAATGGTAGAATCTGATTTTCTTCCATAAGATCCATTTATATAATATTGAGCAATTTATATAAGGATTTTGAAGTCTATATTTATAATTCTCTCTCGTTGCGACTATTTATCTTTTTATTTTATTGTTGATTATGTCATTATTGTAATGGATTTCACAATGATATTTGCCTCTCCAAATACAAATAACAATAAATCTTACGTATAGATTCAACAAAGAAGAAACTTAATGCTTACTTCACCTAATTATTTTTGTCTAAAAAAAATCTTAATTGTTTTTTTTCTCTGAAAATAAATTTTTTTGTTAGAGTTTTATAGTTTCATTATAAGATGTCTTAGCCTAATTTGGTGTTTTAAAAAATATTAAGACTAGACTAAATCATTAATTCTTTAAAAATTGAAGATTATGATCATGATTAAAAAATAAGAAATCAAATTAAATTGAACAAAAATTGATTTAATTCAGTTTGATAATTTAATTCTAATTGGTCAAATTCAATTTAATTTAATTCAATATGTTCTTACTTCTAAATTAAAAAAATAAAATTTCATACTTAGATAAATTCAAATTTTCCTCATAAAAATTTTACATTATTATTTTATTTATAAGAACTAAATTGATGCAATACATTAAATTGAGATCAATATATTAATAATATATTATAAATTATATATAAATAGTGAATGATAAGAAAAATTATATATCTAATTTTTCAGTTCAGTTTCAATTCAAGTCGGTTTCAATATGGTTCTCTGTCAGCTATTAACAATCTACTCATAAGAGTTTTTCAATTTAGTTTTAGTCTGATCTTTAAAAAATATTTATTTTTTTTGGATTCAATACAAGTAGCAGTTCAATTTTTAAGTTTCATTCAATTACTCCAAAAATCATACTTAACCCCTAACCATTGGTATAGTCTATTGGTGGCAAACACCTTTGTCAATTTGTTTTTTTTAAAAATTTTTCTAACAAAGTGATTTTTTCATCCCATTATGGTAATTTCTTTATTTTATCTCTTTTTTGAGAGTTTTTATTTTGATTTATTTTATCTTTTTTTGTGAGAATTTTTCTCTTAATAGAGTTTTTGTCTCTTCTTTTGCAAGTTTTAATAAGATCACTAATTTAGTATAGATAATAAATTACTTGGCATCATTAGAAGATCTGTTTTAAAATATTATATAAATTTCAGTCTACATCGAGTTATAACAATATATTTAGTGAAAATCTTCATAATCAATAAAAATATAGTCTCATCAAAGAAAATTTATAGTGAAAATAAAATAATGATTTCAGAGCTGCGTCATGTGTCATGTTTAGTAGTATTGAGAGTTAATTTTATATTAATGTAGAATATAAAAATATATTCTTTTGTAGATGTTGTATGACTATTTATAAAAAAAAATCTATTTATAAAAAAAATATCTTCATTATTCTTAGGAAAACAATAGATATTGCATAACCATGAAAAAAGAGATTTTAATTCTCTTGCTTTTGTCTTCTAGATTATATCACTTTTAGTATTATTATCACAAAATCTCATTTGATTTTGATAAAGACCCTTTTGGATAAATTTAAGAATGTATTTGTAAGTGTTAGTGCCTTTATTATTTTTTTTGTAGATTTTATAATCTAATTTTACAAATAATTATATTTTAATTATTTATGAAAAGAATATCAAATGAAAAAAATTAAAAAGAAAATTTATAGTATTTACCATTTCTATTTATTATCTTCTTACTTGTGTTGGAAATAATTATATTTTAGTCTTTCTAAAAAGGATATTAAGTTGAAAAACATTTTACAAAAAATAAGCTAATTTATAATATTTAGCATTATTTAATATTGTTTGTTATTCTCTTTCTTATATTGGATGCATATTACCCAAATAATAATACATAGACATTTATATTGTACTTCTATATTTAATATTGATAACTTATTTCATATACTATTTAAATTTTGCTTTAACTTTTTTTTTGGTAGTAAAGTATAGATTAAATATAGAGGTCATAATATATGAATTGAATGATTTTCTCTATATATTTATCTATAGGTTAGGAATTAATATGAATGCTTTTAAAAAATTTACTACATCAATTATGATGGTAAGGTTTTGGAGTTATAATATATAAATGTAATATTAATATCAATTTAAATTACAAATTATATTATCAATGATTATATTTTAGTTATATAGAAAAAGCTAATAAATCTGTCATGTAACGATTCCATCTACATTACAATTTAAGCTAATTTAAATATGTTATGAAATGTATGTTGCTTTTTACGAATCGATCATCTTAAGCCCATAGAAAAAATTGATATAGATCACATTGATAAGAAAATTTTCAAGATGGTTTCATAATAAATATGATCAATGGATAGTTTCGTGATGATATTAACATGAAGACAATATGTTAGTTATAATATATCGACTATATATAATATATTGACTTTATATTTTTATAATATTTTAAATTATTGACTCTTATGCATCAAAAAAGGGAGTTGAATTGGTAACCAATTTAAGTTTTTAAGTGAGTGGGTAATTTAAATTAAGAAAGGAGGAAAAAAAGGAAAGTGAAGACCTCAGTAATTTTTAGTGGTTCAGATATTAACCAACACTACATTTACTTCCTAATTATCTAATTGGGTATTTTGCTAACACTCAAACTATACAAGGAGTTTTACAAGCTCACTCTTTAGCTTAGTGTTTAGGCTCACACCCAATCCAAGTACAACTTATATTTAAGACTAATACACAATCTTACAAGAGTCTTTCCTAATTAGGCTTTCTCTTAACCCTTAATTACAAGTGTTTAGGCTCGTACTAAATCGTTACAAGTGCAATCAAAGCAATCCAACTAACAAAGTACAAAAGAATATTAAAGAAAGAGGTGTTGAAAAAATAATTTACAAGAATTTGGGTATGTTAATGGTTATTCTCCTACATTGAATGTTATTTGATGGAGTATTTACATATTTTAATCACCAAATAATTGTTACTAAGAAACTATCTCCAAAAACATGATAGGAAATCTTGCATTTAATGCTTGTCAGATGAATTTCGGGGTCAAAATGCCTTAATTGTGGTCACAGTCTTCATATGTGTCTAACGATTAGTGACACATGGCTTTCTTTAATTGGTTCCTTAAGCTAGCCATTATAATGCTCTAAATGTTTATGAGGATTGTGGTGGAGACATATTTTCTCAGTCACAACCTGCTCATTGCACTAGATTAATGGGTCATGACTAGGATTGCATCCTAGCCTACCTAAATGTCTCTATTAGAGTTCCATGGCTGTGGTAATGCCTTTTGTTTCATGGTCACAATCTTCAAAGTTGTTGAACGACTAGTGATATGTGACATGCTTCAAATGAGTTTTCGACTAGCTATTAGAGCTTTTTCTTTAAGGTTTGAAGGTCGTGGTTATGACTTGGTGTTCTCTGGTGCGACTCAAGTTTCGCGCCAAAGATCTTAGGTGTGATCTAGGACGTGTTCTGGCCTGTTGCTTTTGGTTCCATCAAAACGCTATATATCGATCGCGACTTAAGAATCCCAGTCGTGACTCAGCTTTTTTGGGCATGATTTCCTATTCTTAGTCATAACTTTCAAGTTAGTTTTTGTCCTTTAGAGTTTTGCTATTTTTACTTTCTAACCTATTCTAAACTTTTTTCGTGTAAAATCAACACTTAGCAAACACATTAGAAACAATTCAATCTAACTTGTCAAGATCAAAAATAGATTTTGATCAAGTTTGACCAACTTAGGTTAATAATCTCTCCCTTTTTGAATTTAACAATTTAAATTGATTTTGCAAGGGAAAATAAGTCCCATGTGTGGAACAACATATGGCAACATTTTTGTAAGTTGGAATACGTTATACTTAAGGTTCACATTATATTTTAAGTGTATCGAACAACTAAGAAACAAGTGTTGTCCTCTTTAATTGCAACTTCCCCTCAATTTATATTTCTTTTGTTATATATATCACATTAAGGGATTGAAATTTTACTTTGTATGCTTCTCTCCTCTTTTATCAAGATAAAAAAGGAGTTAGGGGTTGAAGCGCAAGTCAAACATATAAAGAAATACAATTGGAGGGATACATTTAATCAACATTCAAATGTCCATTTAAGAAATTGTTTATTCATATATAAGAAATAATTAACAAGTTATTGAAGAAGACAATGGAGATCAAATGGATAAAGAAACAAAAATTTCATTAATAAAAAAGAATAAGTAATGATAGGCAAATGAAAATCAACTTAACAAATACATGTTTGATCATTACAAGATAGGCCAACTGCATTTTTGAGAGCAAACCAAAAACAAAAACATAAAAAGAAAACAAAAATCAATGAAGACAAAAAATAAAAACATAATAAGAAAACAAAAATAAATAAAGATAGAGAAAAAAAACTGTGGCAAATGTTCATCTCTATCACTTCACTCATCCTAATCTTGGGGATAACATTGGCCAATCCCCAACTTAGGTTGAATATATATATGCAAAATATGATTTTAAATATATATGCAAACTATGATTTTATTGTTTTTAATTTTTCATGAATGAGTGACTGCTTTTTAAGGTAGTAATCTAGCTTAAGTTCATTTGCTTAAATGAGTTCTTGTTGTGTATCTTTTATAGCACTTAAATGATTACTATTGCAAACATGATGAGGCTATACATGTTTTGTGGAAATAACGAAAATTTTGACTATTTATTCTTTGTTACTTGAGGACAAGTAATGGTTTATTTGTCAGACTTATTTTGTCCATAGTTATTTGATGTGTTTTAGCCTTAATTTAGTGTTAATCTATGTTTAAATTAAGTAATTTTGAGTTAATTTGTGTCCCTCACATTTGGATGTTTTGTAGGTGTTTTAGCAAGTTTGGAAAGAATTAAGACCAAACCATGCATGCATAGAAACTTTAAGGACCAAGCATGAAATTTAAACATGTGAAAGAGGAAGAGTTTTGTCACACCTATGACTTAAAGTTACAGGTTGTGACTTTGCCTAGTCTGATTTAGGTCGCAAGCTATGACTTTAGTCGTAAGTCACAACTAGGCGTGTTAGATCCTATTGATGAGTATTTAATGCCAACACTTAGGGTTTTTTGTAGAGTAGCGAAAAGAGGCTTTTTTTAGAGAAGAAAATAAGAAGAAACACACTTTAACACAAGATTAAATACAAGAGTTTAAGAGATAATTGGATCAAGAAAAAAAAGAAAAAGAGAAGATCTATCAAGACAGTTGGGAGATTTAATCTTTCCTTCTCTTTATTCTTATTTCTTTTTTAAAGATGGTACTATTGCTTTTGAATTTGTCTTGTATTGTTAGTATGTTAGGCTAGATTATTGATCGAAGACCTTGATGTAACCATGAATAATGATTGATTGATTTATGATTTCAATGATTGATTTAGACATGTGAAGGAGGAAGAGTTCTGTCACACCTATGACCTAATGTTGCAGGCTGTGACTTTGCCTGGTCTGATTTAGGTCACAAGCTATGACTTTAGTCACAAGTCACAACTTAGGCGCTTCGGATCCTATTGATGAGTATTTAAGGCTAACACTTAGGGTTTTTTGTAGAGTAGCGAAAAGAGGCATTTTTTAGAGAAGAAAATAAGGAAAAACACACTTCAACACAAGATTAAGTATAAGAGTTTAAGAGATCATTGGATCAAGAAAAAAAAAAGAAGATCTATCAAGATAATTGGGAGATTTCATCTTTTCTTCTCTTTATTCTTATTTCTCTTATTAAAGATGATGCTATTGCTTTCGAATTTGTCTTATTTTGTTAGTATGTTAGGCTAGATCATTGATCAAAGACCTTGATGTAACCATGGATAATGATTGATTGATTTATAATTTCAATGATTATGTTGGGTTTTTGTTCTTTTGCAAGTGAATGATTCTTAAGCCTAATGCTTGTTATTACTTGGTGACCAATTACATGATTTGTGTTTCATTATAGATCGAGAAATTGTATATTGAAATATGCCTATAATCACTCCCCTTAAGTTAATTGACGCATAATGATACCCATTTAACCTATTGCTATCATATAAAGGATTGCTTGTGATGATGAAGTAATGCATTCCTAGTTCACATCGAGAGATGGATTTGGAGGAATGGCTACATATTAAGTGACATACTCAAGAGAGAGCTTTAATAATTGGAGACTTAATCGATAGTTGCATACCTTAATCTAACATAGCTGAATGATTAATGATTTCATGATTTTCCATTAGTGAGATCAAGTGTCCTTGGTGTTTTATCATAAAGTTTTCTTTCTTAATTGCTTTTATCTTTTTTCCATTAAATTGATTAGTTTACTTAATTTCCATTTCATTGATAGTTTAGATAATATCTCAAGGATTTGTTTTCTAGATAAAAATAGAATAATCATATTTCAATACTTATAGCCTATGTCTTTGTGGGACGATATCTGTATACACATGTGTATTATATTACTTTGATCACTGTCCTCTTGTGACTATTTTTCAAGGCGTGTTTAAAGAATTGTTTAAAAGAGAGAAGATAATAAGTGAGTTTGGATTTATTGATTAGTTTAACTTTAACCCACTTTGTGAAATTTGATCCAAAGAATCATTCTTTAAGTTGGAGTTGATCTCAAGTCTTTCAAACTGACCTACAAGATTACCAACAAGAGAACCTTTCTCAAGATCAAGTTTACTAGATTCATCCAAAATAACATTTATAGATTGTTTTACAATGATGGACTTTTTGTTAATGACTCTATATGCTTTGTTAGTAGTGGAATATCCTAAAAAGATGCCTTCATCAATTTTAGAGGCAAAATTTCCAAGGTTGTCCTTAGTGTTCAATATGTAGCATTTGTACTCAAATACTCTAAGATATGACATCTTAGGTTTTCTTCCATTCTATAAATCATAAGAGGTGTTATTCAAGTAGGTTTTAAAAAATAAGATTTGCAATGTAAGAAGAAGTGTTGATGGCTTTGGCCCATAAGTAATTAAGAAGAAAATACTCATTAAGCATAGTATAAGCCATCTCTACTAATATCTTATTTTTCCTCTCTACAATACTATTTTATTATGGTGTTCTAAGAGCCAAAAAATGATGTGAACTGCCATTTTCTAAATAATATTTTTCAAAATTTTCATTTTAAAATTCTTTTCTATGATCACTTTTAATGCTTGAAATGAAATAAACTTTTTTATTTTGAACTCTTTTTGCAAAACTTTTAAATACATCAAAAGCATCACTCTTATAAGTTAAGAAACTAACCAATGTGTACTTAGAGTAGTCATCCATAAGTATATATGTATAATGTTTTTCACCTAAACTAGCATTTCTAGTGGATCCAACCAAGTCCATATGAATTTGTTGGGTTTAGATGTACTTACAACATTTTTTATTTTAAAAAAAGATTAGTATTGCTTCCCATTTTACAAGGTTATCCTTGATGAATTTTTGGCTTGGGAAGTCTATCCACTAACTCACCTTTGGAGTGGCTTTGAAGAAGTTTCATGCTTACATGCCCAAGTCTTCTATGTCCAAGCCACGACTTATTACTAATGGAGATAAGACACTTGAAGGATTGGTTAGCAAAATTGTCTAAGTCAATTATGTAGTTATTGTCTTTCCTTTCCCCCTTAAAGACTACATTGGCATCTACCAAAATAGTGATAAGGAATTCTTCATAGTTAAAGGTGATTTATTATCCTTATCACATAATTGACTTACACTTAATAAATTATGTTTCAATCCATCAATAAGAAGAACATTATCAATTATGGGGTAACCTCGCTCACGAATAATACCAACACCAATTATGTTATGCCTGACATTGTTTCCAAAGGTGATATTTCACCTTACTTTTCCTTGATGGATGTGAAAAGCTTGACATTTTTAGTCATGTGCTTTGAGCATCTACTATCCACATGCCATGCATTCTCATTTGATGTGGATTCAAAGCTTTCCTCTAAAAAGAAGGAAATCTTTATTTAAGTATCTAAGCATAGTTAGTTCCTAGAGGGTTAAGCTTGAAGGAATTCTAAAGTTTGAGGTGATCCTTCCTAATGTAGTAAAACACATTAACATGTCCAAATTTCATGCAATGGTGGCATTGAATTCTAAACTTAATAGTCTTTTTCTTTGAGCCACTTTAGTATAAGCAGGGGGTTTCCTAACACCATTCCTATATGCATGCATGCATGAACGAGTGTGATGAGGTGTTTATGTGTTTTTATTGTACATGCCTCTTTTGGTACATAAATGCATGATTAGCTCTTTGAGGCTTAGCTCTAGAGCTTTGAGGGGGCTTCCCATTGCCCTTTTTGATGGGAGGTTTAGTATTAGTTTTGCCCTTTTTATCCACCACCTCTATGCTAGAGGTTTATGGAGTAGAGGATTGAACAAAGATAAGAGGAGATAATGTGGATGTTGAAGCACCATTAAAGCCTATGCCATGTCTCATAATGGGTGTTCTTTATGATACAATTAATGTATCTAAAGCTTTTTTCCCTTTATAAAATTTAGAAATGGAATTTTTAAATTTAATAACCTCCAATTTTAAAAAGGTATTTTCTTTACTTAAACAATCAAGTGAGGAGGTTTTTGAAGAAACTTATTCTAAAGATTTTTTAAGATCATCATTAGATGTTTTCAAACTTAAAACAAGATCATTTAAGTTTAGAAATTCTTTTCTAGTTTAGAATACCCTTTCTTATAACATTTCATTTTAGAATGGTATTTGTCACATCTCAAGGCCATGGCTTCCATGAGCTCATCATCCTTATCATTAAAACTATTTGCATCATAAGATTGAAAAGAAAAACTTATTTCATTTGATGAGTCGTCTTGTGCTATGAAACAAATGTTGACAACTTCATTCTTTTCTTCGTCTTCACCTGAGTCTTCATCCCAATTTACCTTGAAGCCTTTTTTCTTCTCTTCGTCCTACTTCTTCTTCTTCTTATTCTTTTTCTTCTTCTTCTTATTGAGTTTTGGACAATTCGACTTGATGTGCCCTTACTTGCTACATCCATAATAAGTTACATCACTTTTCTTTTCTTTATTGAAGTTTGATGATGCTTTTCTTAGGCTTCATCTTTCTTTTTTTCTCCTCATCAACTCATTGGTTCTCTTAGAAAACATAGCAAACTCTTCATCTTCCTTGTCACTTGTATCTAAATCATTAGTTCTTGCTTCATTCTTACTCATTTGATGTGCTTTTGAGAGCAAAAGCCTTATTGTCTTCCTTTTCTCTAGTCCTTTTTTAACTTTTCATCATTTTTGGATGCCATTTTCATGTGTGAGGAGCTTTCCAATAAAGACATAAGTTGGAATCAAGCCAATATCTTTATTGGCTTCTTCTATATCGACAACTTTAACTCTAAACTTCTCTAATAAAAGAGCTTTAAGGATTTTATAACTAATGTCCACTAAGGCCACATGTTTTCTAAGCTTCTTTATATTATTGACTATGGCTAAAAGTTAATTAGTCATGTCGATTATGCTTCCATTTGGTTTCATCATGAAGAGCATATATTCAATCACATACATTTGGATCTTTTTTTATTTGACTTGTATGGGTCCTTTATAATAATTCTCCAATGCTTTTTAAATGGCATAAACACTTCACCAATGTTGGACTCTTCCACATTTTTCTCTTCAAAAGGCACTTAGAAGAATTGTCATTGCCCTTTTATTTTTGTCATTTGCTCTTCTTTGTGCTTCAACCTATTCTTCTCTTGGAATAGGTTTTTCAATGCCATATACCATTTTGGTGGGTGGCTTCTACTCTTTGACAACACTATCCTGTATACCAATGAGACCACTATCAAGATACACTTCCATTCTATATTTCCACTGTGCACAATTGACTTCATCAAAGTATGGTTTGAGGTTAGAATGGATCCTTTCATTGGCCATGATCTTTGCTTAAACAATTAAGACTTAGCTCTAATACAACATATTAGCCCTTGTGCACTAAGAAAAAGGGTTAAATTGGTTGTGAATTTAAATTTTAAAGTGAGTGGGTAATTTAAATTAAGAAAGGAGGGAAGAAGGAGATCAAGACACAAGTAATTTATAGTGGTTCGAGTATTAACTAATCTTATATCCACTCTCTAATTATTCAATTAGATATTTCACAATCGCTCATGTATAAGGAGTTTTGCAAGCTCACTCATTTACTTAGTATTTAGGCTCACACCTAACCCAAGTACAACTTATGTTTAAGACTAACATATAATTTTGCAAGAGTTTTCCTAACAAGGCTCACCTTTAATCCTTAATTCCAAGTGCTTATGCTCACATTATACCTTTATAAGTGCAATCAAAGTAACCTAACTAACATAGTACAAGAATATTAAAGAAAGAGGCTTTGAGAAAATAATTTGTAAGAGTTTGGGTATATTAATGGCTATTCTCTTGCATTAAGGCCATTTGATTGATTATTTATAGATTTCAATCACTAAAAAGCCATTACTTAGAAACTAGCATTAAATCTCTAAAGGCATGGTAGGAAATCCTACATTTAATTCTTGTTAGACAAATTTCACGATTATGATGCCTCAATCATTGTTGTGATTCATATTTAGTGCTTAAGATGTCTTTTTGATGGTCGTGATCTTTAAATGTGTCTAACAACTAGTGAAATGTGGCTTTCTTCAATTAGTTCCTTAAGCTAGACATTGTAATCCTCTAAACTTTTATAAGGATCATGATCACGACATATTTTCTCGGCCATGATATGCTTATCGCATTGGATTAGTAGGTCGTGACTAGGACCATTTTCTAGCATGCCTGAATGTGTTAATTAGAGTTCCACTATCGTGGTTGTGCCTTTTACTTCGTATTTGCAGTTTTTAAACTAGCTAAATGACTAGTGTACATGTACAATACTTCAAATGGATTCTCGACTAGCCATTGGAGCTTTTTCTTCAAGGTTTGAAAGTCATGGTCGTGACTTAGTGTTCTCAATCATGACTAAAGTTTTGTAATGAAGATCTTGGGCATGATTTAGGATGCGTTCTAGCTTATTTCTTTTGGTTCCGTCAAAATGCTAGATAGTGGTGACAACTTAAGGATCCAGTCGTGACTCAGCTTTCTTAGGTGTGATTTCTTAGTCTTAGTCACAACTTTCAAGTCGATTTTTGCTTTTGAATATTTCACTATCTTTTAACATTCTAACCTATTCTAAACTTATTCCTACAAAATAAGCACTTAGCAAACCTATTAGTAATGTTCAATCTAATTTTTCAAAATAAAACAAATGAGGTTTCACCAAGTTTGATAAACTTAGGTCAATACTTAGGTGATTGTCATAATTTTCTATAATAAATAAAATATAAATATAGTAAATAAATAATTAGATACATAAGTTATAGTGATTAAAATAAAATTTAATTAAATTTTGCGTTATACTAACTTGTTGGATCATAAAATATTTAAGAAAAAATTTTAGAATTTTATAAGATTACAAAATAATTTTTCTAAAATGGAAATAAATTTTAACATATTTATATAAAAAATTAAAATTTCATATTTAAAAAATTAATTTTAATAGCTTAAAAATTAAGATAATTAAAATAGGAATTAAAAAAAAAGGATTTTATTAGCGCCTACGCGTGCCATTCATAAGTGTTCATCTTTCTTATTGTTTTGGTTAGGACTTGTCACCCTTGGTATGTCGCATGCTTGTAACATGACTCACATGCCGATAGAGGCGCAACTCCTTTAGGTTAATTTATGGTCCCAAAAAATTTTTTGGTAAGATATTTGTAGGTCTCTAAGTTCAATAGTCTATTTTATTTTGCCTAAAAATATCTCTATCTCAGTGTTTGAATAAGCCACAGACTAAGTGTGACTGTGAATTTCTAAATGAACATTGTTCATTATCTTTCTCTTTAAGACGGTCCCACTACAATCAAATATAGATTAATTTGATTCTTAAAAATTCAAAATGCAATTACTATGACAAAAAAACTCAAATTTATGCAAGTCATATGTCATTGCAAAGCTTATGATATGTACTATCTATATATGTAAACTATATTTTCTGAAACCTATCATAATTGCAAAAATTGAATGAATATTACAATTTTAGAAATTATAAATATCAATAACTCACAAACTATAGATCACCAAGGCCTATAATTTTACATGTAAACTACTGCACCTTGTAAAATATTATAGCTTAATTCTATATATATCAAAAGTAACTACAAATTGGTTAAACTGAACAATAATATAATTTTCTGCTAAATAATTATGACATAGGCAATATCTTACAATTTTAACCAGAATTCAAATCATTGGCTCTGATACAAGGAAGAGGAGAGCAACACTTATAGGTTTCTTCTTAGCAGAAGCAAATTGGATTGAGCCTGAATTACTAGTCTGGAAAAAATCACAAATGACAATTCTTCTATCATAATCTATAATCTCTTGTTAAATTATAGAGAATTGTTGTTCTTTCTTTTCTTCTCTTATGTTGGATTTTAAAACTCATGCACACACAAGCATACTTGTTTTTTTTTTTTCTTTGCACTTGTGTTTTGTTTCTTTTTCTTTTTCTTTTTACATATATTCAATAACTTTCCTTTGAGTTAGAAGTTATCTATGTTATTATGGTAACTATCTTTCGTAGTTAACATAAAACATATGGATTGGGCTCCCATTAAGGTAGACCAAAATATATATATATATATATATATATATATA